>BQNB010086309.1:0-24657 GCA_026074375.1 Tanacetum coccineum | reverse complement strand
TATATATATATATTGTTGTTTTGTTGGCTTCTTTGTGTACGTCAAAGTCTTTTCTTCAAAACACTTACTAGTTTTCATAATTTACATAAAACCATAGATAGCTAATTAGAGTATTATTTTTATAGCTTATTCAGTCTCAAAACCTAAACTAGCTTATTTAGGTTTTGTTGCGAGGCTTATTAGATACTTTTTACAGTTTATTCGTGTCACTTCTTTGGAGCTTATTGTGGTTAACTTGTTGGTAGCTTATTTTCATGTAAAAGTAGCTTATTTCGAAAGCTTTTTTTGGGTTTGCTTATTATTTGTGGTCCACGGTTTGAGCACAAGATCAAGAAGCGGACATAGATCCACATCTTTAGGCAAAAAGGACAAAGGACAGTTTTGTTGTCTTGTAACCGGAATTGACATTCTTTACAAGTTAGCCGATTTAGCCAAAGTTTCTTGCAACCGATATTGACATAGTTGCGTAGCCGATATTGACATAGTTGCTTAGCCGATATTGACAAAGTTGCTTAGCCGATATTGACACAGTTGCTTAGCCGATTTATCCACGTTGGGCTAATCGATATTGACACAGTTGGTTGGCCGATTTAGACAATCTTCTTGCTTAGCCGATTTAGACAGCTTCATTTCAACCGATTTAGGCAAGTTACAAGGTGACCGATTTATACAAAGTTAAACAATTCAATTTCGAGTTAATACGGTTTTGCGGGTTTTGAGTTTCGATTTTTCGTGGTTCTTCAAACGACTATCATTACGATCGCGGTCCTTTAACGATCATCGTAGTGTGTTTGGTTTTTGTCGATCACTAACACACGAGTTCGCGAGATTTGAAGACCATTCGTTTACATTATTACAATATTTAAACGAAGAAGAAAGGTAAAAAGGAGGGAAACACTTTTATTAATTAAAATTCAAAATTTACAAGTTTGGTCCCTGGAATTCAAGATAGATTCACAGTTCATCATTTTTTTGATATATAACTACTGTTAACCCTCAAAGTTCAAACTGCATTACACCGTTAGTCCTCAGAACTTATTTTACAACTGTTAGCCCTCAAAAGCAAATTGTTATTGCACAGTTAGTCCCTACAACTTTAATTAACAACCGTTAAGCATTTAACTTGGATTTCAATTACACCGTTAGTCCTTGTTTATGTTTTAATCAACCGTTAATCCTTTAAGTTGAAAGTGTGGTAACCGTTTATCCTTTTAGCTCATCAATCGTTAACAACAGTTCAAGTATTTTAACAACAACAACGATTTCACCAACAACAATCCACAAAACATCACTTAATTTACTTAAGATCCTTATTTTCATTTCACACATCGAATTTCAATGGAATCTTTGGATTCTAATTCACAAGAGAGAGCTGCACCAATTGTAACAAATGCAAGACAAAGCAAACGAAAGTTGCATGGTATCTTTTCGACTACTTCATTCACTCCTCCAGGTTCTTTCAAACAACGACTTAAAAAGAACTTGAATCGAAGGAGGATTCGAATGGGCATTTGTGACACTCTTTGATCAAGATGTTCATACTTTCACAGGCACAATGTTACTAAACTTGGATCAACTAGAAAAGCAACTTGACAAAGAAGAATTTCAAGAAATTGGATCCTTTGATGCTTTTAGAGTACTCATGACACAGTTTCAAATGTTCATCAATTCACAATTCTCTTTCAATGATGATGATGGTCTAATGATACGCAAATACTTTATAGCATACACTCGAACCGATGTTCAACAATTTCATGATACACTGATCCAACACATGGAATCTATTAAAAAGTCAATTGATGAAAGAGCACAACATAAATGAGAGTATGACAGCAGGGTGAATGAATATCAAATGCAGACAAAAGAAGGAAAGGTCGATTTGTGTAAAGCATTGGATGCTGGGTTGGTTATTACAGAAAGCAGTGGGACAGAGTCAGACAAGCAGGATACAAGCAGCAGATCAGGGAATGATACAGATGCTCTTGATGCAGATATTAGACTCGTATCTAACGTAGAGCCAAGGGCTGAGGTACAATTGACTACTGAACATAATGTACTTGCTAATGAACAACAACATACTGAGCAATCTGAACCTATTTATGACACATATCTGTTGGAAAAGGTTGATAGCAATACCACTCCTGATTCAACAAATATGAGTAATAGAGGAGGAGAGATTGACCAGAATGCTAAAAAATGTCAAGTTACAAGTCCTTTACTTGATCCATTAACTCAACCTAACATAAGTGAACAATCATACAAATCTCTCGAGTTTGAAAATATTTCTCTTAAAAAGACCTTTGCCCAATTTCAAAAATATTTTTCAAGAATGGAAGCACATTGTGTTGATCTAAAACTTAAATATCAAAATCAAGCTTTAAAATTCGGGCAACATGGTCAAATTTTGAATGAAACAAGTAATAAAGCCAAGATTAAAATGGAAAAAGATGTACTTGAAACAATTAACATCAAATTGGAACATAGTGTGGCCAAATTACTTGCAAAGAATGAGCAGTTAAATAAGGAAAATAAGCATTTGAAACAAACTTACAAAGATATTTATGATTCTATCAAAAAGACACGAGTTCAGATGAAAGACCATAATGACTCACTGATAGCTCAAATAAATAGTAAGACTGTTGAAAATGCTAATTTAAAATCTCAGATTCAGGAAAAGGTTTTTGCGAATGTAGCATTGAAAAACTAATTAAGAAAGTTAAAAGGATATAGCGTGGATACTAAGTTTGCAAAACCATCAATCTTGGGGAAACCGGTTTTACAACCACCCAGAAACCAATCAGTTGTTAGACAACTGAATGCGTTTAAATCTAAACGACCTAACTTTTCAAAACCATGGTTTGCCTCCCAAGTTGATGTGAATAACGTTTTGTCAAAACCAGTCACTCCTCATTATTTGCCTAAAGTTCGAGAATATGTGCTTGCAAAACCTCATCACGTGATTGCACCTGGCTCATCTAGGAATAGTCAAGAAGAATCGTATGGTTCAAATGATATGGCTCATAATCACTATCTAGAGGAAGCTAGGAAAAAGACACAAGAAATAAATAGGAATTCAAAACCTAATGTGATGCATACTACTAGTCTATAAAACACTACTAATGGTAGCAAAAAAAACCTAAGAGCAACAATCAAACATCTAGGAGTTTGCATGTATCTAAGAGTAGTGGTGTAACGTCAAATAGTGTGCCACTAGTAGATCACTCTAGGAATCCTAGTTCATTTTTGAACTCCTAACACTTTGTTTGCTCGACTTGGTAGAAATGTGTCTTTAATGCAAACCACGATGCTTGTATAACAAAATTCCTAAATGAAGTAAATTCTCGTGCTAAGGTTCAATCCTATAAGATTAGAAACAGTAACAAACCCGTAGAACCCAAGAGTAATAAACAAAAATCTGGTAGGCAGATCTTTATAGGACATAAGTTTTCTCCTAATAAGTCTTCCGTTGTACATGAGAAAATAAACACTCCTAGATCTTTTCTCAGGTGGAAACCGATGGGTAGAATTTTCAAGACTGCTGGTCTTAAGTGGATTTCAACGGGAAAGTTATTCACCTCTAGCACAACCAAGTATAACAGTGAACCCCCAAATGGTTCAAAGGAAGATATCACTAACCCATATAAATGCGAACAAACTCTTAATGTCAGTGTAGGTACACTTAACTTAGATACAGGTACATCATACAATGTCCATACGGATAATCTCAGAGTTTGGTTGTTGAAAAGGTTGTCTAACAATCAAGTGCCTTAGGGGATTTACAAATAAAAACAGTCTCTAATCATTTCTCAAGGTGTTGAGGAACAACCACAACTTGCACATTTTGATGATCCATGTCATGAACTTCTCCATAAAGTCTCCATTTCACAGGGATCGTCTTCAAATGTACAATCATCTTAAACTCTATTGGAAATAATTGGTACACAAATGATTAAAAAGACTGCAATGGCGTCTGCAGACAACACTTCAGGCCCCGCTCCTTAAAGAAAAGAAAAGTGTACGCTTTAGTGCGCTTTATCTTCAAAAGAAGAGAAATCTGCTTGTTTTCGACCATTCTCACCAACAATGATATATTCTCTCATGCTCGTTCATTATACAAGTGGATCAATGTACATTAACTTGAATTTTAATTCACTTATTTAATCAAAAATGACAACCGCATATGCAATTTTGAAGGGGAGAATAATGAATCAAATGTGATCAAACGTTGATTGATTTTTCAAATGGTTAAATGGCTTCTGAACAATTCAGTATAGGACCCGGGCCTCAACTCTTGACTCCTAGAACACTCAGTTCAGGACTCATGCAAAATCCTCCTTCTTCAACACCTTATGTACCACCCACAAAGAATGATTGGGATATCCTGTTCCAACCAATGGTTGGTGAGTTCTTAAATCCTCCACCAAGTGTTGTTTCTCTAGTTCTTACAGTTGCTGCTCGAAGACCTACTGATCCAACCGGTTCACCTGTGTCAACTTCAATTGACCAAGATTGTAACACCCCCAAATTTACAACGCAACGGATTAACCACTTTGGGGAGCTACTTTGTAATATATGCACATGAGTAACAGTAAACGACTTCAAAAGAGACGTTTATAAACAAAATCACATTCGATTTATTTAAAAAGATCAGTGTTACAAGGTCTCAAACCAGTTTAGAAAATATATTTCTAGTGAGTCACATCACGACTCGTTTTCTTAAAATTTACTTCATCGAATATACAAAATTTCACTGAGTTCCAATCCTTGATATCCGCGTTCCGTCCCATCCAAGCCATCATAAGCACCTAAACCTGAGATACATGCTTAAAAACGTCAACAAAACGTTAAGTGAATTCATAGAGTTTTCAATTAAATATTAGAACACACATTGGTTCCAGAAAATCATGTATGACTTGCTAGCTAGGCAAGCCACACCACATTTCCAACTTTCATGAGCCCGTGTGCCGAACCTTAACACATTTATCATTTAGCATAAAATACTGACCGGGAAGTATGCCACCACCCATAATCTCAATACAAAATGTCCGTTACAGGGTGCTCACCATCGGATTCAGACCCCGGACAGGGCTGTCAAACCCAATAGATCTATTTAATGCATTCAGCGTTTACCTCCTCGGTAATTAACGGTCACACAGCAAAAGGCATATACTCATGGCAATGAAATCATATTATCATATCAAAAAGCACTTGCGTTCCATTTTTCGTAAACAATGGCATGTAGCACGTATAAAACTACTTATGTTCAATTTATAAAATAAGCAACAACAAGTACGTATAAAACTACTTGTGTTCTCCTTTTCCAAAACATGCATGTATCCCCCTCGCGAGTTTATAAAACATTCAAAAACAGTTCAAAAGCGAGGCTATGAACTCACCTTGATCGAAGACGACGACCAACAACCAATAATCACTAAGCAACATTCAACAATTTACAACCACGGTGTCTCAACAAATAACTCGACCGCGAGCTAGAATTATATTACGCAATTAGAGAAATAACAGAGTATCGTTGACTCTTTCAATAATCACGACATATATATATATATGTATGTAAAGAAACATGCTATGGGATCCCCAAATCCTTATCTATTAAGCGATTAGAAACCAATATCTTCTTCCTCAATTAAGTTGCGTTACTCTTTTGAAAACTTTCTATTTTCGAAAACTTTTTATTTTTAGAAAGTTTCTATTTTTGGAAAGTTACTACTTTTAGAAAGTCCGGTTATCCATATATATATATAAACTATATTATATATACTATCTTATGTATATATGGAACTCTAGGCGGGGCCCTGAGTTTACGTGGGAACGTGAAGATCAGTTCAGGAAGAAATATCCACGCCTCTTCACCAAGACCGCACCATCGACAAGTGCCATGTCATAAGCCTTGCGGACAAGGCTCATTTAACGGGGGAAGACTATAACACCTCGTAACTTAGGTCATTGTACGACATTATGTAATGCACAACTTATTTTTAGGGTTTTACGCGTTTGCTCATAAACTGTAAAAGTTAAGTTAAATCGCGTAAACTAAAAATGATCATACAATGTAAACGGGCATTAAACGATTAAATGTTGTCATCAATCAAGTGTTATATGATTATTAAGAGGATAATTATCAACATTGCACATTTTATTTTTGTTGGTTACGTAAAATGTTTACGTTTCGCGATAAAGTGCGTTTAAGCCTTCCCGGAAGCACGTTAATTTATCTACGCTTCATCGAATACCCACAATTTGAACTCAATACTTAAAGTATAATTAAAACTCAATATATTTATCACATTAGACATTTTCATATTAAAGGAATTGAAATTATACATTTACATATGCAAGTTATACTTTTAATTAAACATATGTTACTTTAGGCTTTATATATACATATATACACTAGATAAATGAACAAATGCATACATATCCTACCCTAACCCTTATGAACGTGTATATAAGCCATCTAGAAGGCCTTTGGTCACCATGACATCAATAAGAACCTTCATTGCATGAACCTTTCACCACTTGATGCTATGACTAGCCAAAACCAACCCATTGTTTCTCAAAACCTTGTGCTATACCATTAGACACCTTGCAAAGGCTCAAGTGACCAAGGAATATGCTAAGGATCTTAGCTAGTATAAATAGGAGTGCAAGGGTTAAGAGAAAACCACATCTACACTTCTATCTTTACTTGAAAAATCAAACAAAACCCTCTTTTACCCTCATTAGAGCTCACGGCTCAAAAACACCTCCAAGAAGCAAACCATTGCTTGATTTTCTTGATCATATAAGTGTTCTTATATCATTCCTAAGGTGTTCTAAGAAGATTTGAAGATTTGGTTAAGTTTGGAAAAGATTTTGCAAGAAAAGTGTTTTTGAAGTTAAGCTTGGAACTTTTGGATCTTGATTTTGGGAAAAACTTGTTAAGTGTTGTTATAATCTTCAAACAAGGTTCCATTATCATCCTTATACTCTTATTACATTTATATATGCATGCCATGATCATATCTATACTTGTTATGCTTGTTTTATTGAAAATATTATGTAAACATATTCAAAACTCATAAAACCCTAATTGTTCCCATATTGAGTATAAAATATTATTGATAAAACAAGTGGTTAAAATAACTTATATATTTGAAAAGTAGAGTCTTATTAGATAATCATAGACTCCGGAATCAAGTTATTTTGTTGAGAAACGAATCTGATACGTACAGTTCAAGTTATAACTACTTATTTCTCAAAACTAGTTTCTTTTAATCTACTTTTATAATTATATATTCAAAACATTTTTCTTTATGATTTAAAATATCAATTTTTAACTACAAGTGCTATATTAGTAGGGAATTTTATAAAGGATATTGAGGCCTCTTCGGAGTAACGTATTGACGAGTTCTGGATTTACGATTTAAAGTGTCCTAGACTCCTCAAACTTACTGTCATGACCTTTATCCTTAATGATAGCCCAAACGATAGTACAATGTTAATTATAAAAGATCAAAACCTTTATTATATCCTAAATACATCAATGATTTTATCAAAATTCACTACAAGTATATATGTGGCATTGTATTGTGTACTATTCGTCTGTATGCTTAGCAGTCTTCTTAATCGACCTATACTTTATTAGGTTGCATTCAGTCTTTATCGTGACGCTTTATCAGTAGTGATATACTCTGTTCAAATTCATTTGAGGTGAGTTCATAGCCCCACGTTTTACTTTAATCATACTTTATAAGTTTTGGGGTGAGAAACATATGCACGTTTTACAAATTGGACGCAAGTGTACATTTTATCATGATTACGTTTTGCCTAAGTAGCGATAACCCACTGTGCCCATGAATCATGAACTGTTAAATTACATATATGTAGTCGTGGATTACATTATGTGAGCGCGAATGATTATAAATAGATCTATTTGGGATGACTTCCCCGTTCGGGTGACTAGCTATCATTAGAAACGAACGTATTTCATGTCGGATACTGGATGTTAAGGGTTGAACATCATCACGGGCAATGTAGGCAATATATATCTATATATTGTATTCAATTATGTCGAGTTTCGGTGTCATGAGCTTAGGAAAACGTAAATACATTTGTGATGTCTGCATCTGTTGCATTATCACAGGGAAAGTCTTGCGGTCCTGCATGATCATTTATTAAACCTATGAAATTCACCAACTTTATGTTGACGTTTTAAATGCAATGTTTTTCAGGAGGTCATTAAGCACGAGGTGCGAAGGATACATTGGGGGTTATATTTTGAAGTCATGCATTAAAGATTTAGTCGCATTACATTTTGTTTATCTGTTATGGGCTGTAAATCTTTGTAACAATATCAAGTAAAGCTTCGGGCTTTTGTAACAAATACTTAAATAAATCCAATGTATCAGTTTAAACGACTTTTTGTGTCGTTCTTATATTATCTTGTGTTATTGATCTGATAAGTAACACGCCCCGGATCCTTATTCCGCTGCGACCCATTTTGGGGGTGTTACAGATTGGTATCAAGAGCCAAGGTTATAGAGAACCAGGTCAAATGTTTTGCTGGACTATAACCGTTTTCAAACATTGCATTCATAAAAAGGGGTTTTCTCGGGACATACATAAATTATTTGTTTGCATTAGTTAGAAATACTAAGTGCTTACATGATTAATATACGTGTTTACATTATAGTATGTAAATTACTACTAAGTCTTATATTAGCATACTTATATAAGTTACTTATGATTTCAGATATTATCATGTCCGATTCCGAACATTCTACTATTACATACTTAACGGAGCTGGAATATTCAGACATGGGGTCACCAGGAGTTGACGGACCACCATCGCCGGATTACATACCTGGCCCAGAGGCACCACCATCACCGGATTACGTGCCTGGCCCGGAGGCACCACCTTCACCTATTTACATACCATATGTACCGGAGCCAGAGTACCCGGAGTTTATGCCACCTGAGGATCATGTCTTTCCAGCTGAGGAGCAGCCGTTACCTGCTGTTGTTTCACCTACTGCGGACTCACCGGGATATATTCCCGAGTCTGATCCAGAGGAAGAGGATGAGGAGGATCCTGAGGAGGACCCTGCCTACTATCCTGCTGACATAGGAGATGATGATGAGGAGGATGAGGAGGAGGAGCACCTAGCTTCTGCCGACTCTACAGTTGTCGCTTTACCAGCTGTTGATCGTACCGACTCTATATTCTTTATCTCATACTCACCATTTCCCCAAACACCATCTCCACCACCTCCCCAAATACTATCTCCACCTATTAGCCCTACTCGTATTGAGATTCCCAAGAGTTGTTTACCTCCTCGAAAGAGGCCTCGTCTTGCTTCTCCTACCCCTATTTACGAGGTCGGGGAGACTTCAGCGGCCGGTGCTGCTAGGCATGATGTACCTGCCATACCAAGGGAAGACCCTTATGTTGTAGCAAGGGAAGACCTTTATAAATTTGTTGATATGGTAGATGACGCTCCTAGACATCCTGGATGTCCGATATCTAGGGAGTTAGACTATGGCATCACGGATGAGTGGGATGGTCTGGTGAAAGCCATCGAGGAGATCGCACCAACCACCATAGAGGGAGTCAATCGGAATATTACCGATCTCTCTACCACTTTTGATCAGGAGACTACCATCATGCATGGTTTGATGGAGGATGCTCGAGACGATCGGTCTGAGCTGAGAGGCCGAGTCAACCTATTGTATAGAGATAGGCCTATTCACCATCATCTAGCAGTTATGGTCGAGAGGGAGGCTTGGATGGCCCGTGAGGCCTGGGGATTTTCTATGGACGTTAGCGACGATGCACGTTCACATGTTTTGGCACTACGTACTACAGTAGTGGAACAGCGTGCATTGATTTCTGGATTACAGGCAGCAGACCACCAGAGACAAGTTCAGTTGACTATGGCACTACAGCTGCTAAAGGGGCTACAGACACAGATGGCTGAGTTTCAGAGGCAGCAGGGACCCGCAGAAGGTCCGGCACAGCCCGATGCACCAGAGGAGGCTGGTAGTTGTTCCTAGATTTTGGTTATGTGTAGCTATGCTATGCAGCCTGTTAAGTATTATGGGTTATTCCCAGCTAGCAGGCGGTATAGATCTTTTGTGTTTTGATTAGCTATCTTGTATAGCATACTAAGTGTTACGGGTATATCTCGGCTAGTATGGCTTTAGGTTATTTTGTCTTGTAACCTAGTTGTTATGATCATTTGTATATAAACCAATCATGTATTATTTTCCAAGTTATATATGAAAAGGATGGATTATGTTTTATATGAAATCGAGTTTATTGTGAATGAATGTCGATTTGTAAATTTCAATACTATTGTGTATTTCACCTTGTGTTGTGATCTCGTTTTATTCATTATGTATACATCGGGTTATGGTTAAGATTTTTGAAATCTAACGGGTGTTATGTTTTCTTGTGATTTAAGAAAATGGCACCAAGAGGAAGGCCCACAAGAACCACGAGGTCAAGGCCAGTCACCACAACTCCCCCACCAGTCACCACAACTCCCCCACCAGTCACAGACCCTACTACCACCACTTCGGTCACCAGTGCCCAACTGCAGGCCATGATTAACGAAGGTGTTACGGCTGCACTGGCAGCACGTGATACAACCAGGAATGGTGATGATAGCCATTCTTCGGGAGTAGGTATCAGAAGGCCTGTGCAAGTTGCTCGTGAATGCACCTACCCGGACTTCCTAAAATGCCAACCCTTGAACTTCAAGGGCACTGAGGGAGTTGTTGGACTTACCCGATGGTTTGAGAAGATGGAGTCTGTGTTCAGTATTAGCAATTGCACAATAGCTAGTCAAGTCAAATTTGCGACTTGCACTCTGCAAATACGGATGCTCTTACATGGTGGAATGCCCATGTTAAGACTACTACTCCTGAGGCAGCTCATGCCATGCCATGGGCAACATTGAAGAAAAAGATGACCGATAAATACTGCCCGAGGGGCGAGATCAAGAAAATCGAGGCTGAGATGTGGAATCTTAAGGTTAAGGGCACCGATGTGGTGGCCTATAATCGACGATTTCAACAACTAGCCTTGATGTGTGTGCCAGAATGTTTCGGGAGGTCAGACCAAAGTGAAAGATATATCGGTTGGGTTGCCGATTGATACTTGGTAGCGTAAAAGCATCAAAATCAAAAACTATGCAAGAAGTTATTGAGTTTACTACCGGGAGTAATTGGAGGACAAAAAAACCAGGCCTATGTTGAACGTTCTGGCTGATAAAAAAGAAAAAGCTGGGATTCTGCCCGGAACAACCAGATTCAGCAAGCAAACAAGAGGCAAAACACCGGAAGGGCTCTATGCCGCAGGAATGTTGACAGGGGGACATTTACGAAGGACCTAGACTTGGTGTTCTAAGTGTAAATATCACCCATACGGTCCTTGTGCTTCAAACTGCCTAAGTGCATCGATGTGGTCACTTGCTCGTGACTGCAAGACTCCAAAAATGCCAACCTGGGCTAATCAGGGGGGCAATGGGTTGTTTTGAATGTGGTGCTCAGGACATATCAGTGGATTGTTCGAATCTTGAAAACAACAACAATGGGGGAATCGGGATGGGAATTGCACGCTCCGACAAAGGTGTACGCTGTGGAAATCAGGGGCAAACCCGGACAACAATGTCGTTACGGGTGTTTTCTAAACAATCGCTATGCATCTATTTTATTTGATACTGGTGCCGGATAGGAGTTTTTGTATCTACTACATTTAGTCTGGAATTGTTTCTCACTCCAACATGCATTAGATCTGATTACGATGTCGAACTAGCCGACGGGCGAATTGTGGGGTTAAACACTATTATTCGGGGTTGTACGTTAAACTTCTTAAATCATTCTTTCAACATAGACCTAATGCCCGTAGAACTAGGTAGTTTTGACGTAATCATTGGTATGGATTGGTTGGCAAAATACCATGCGTTATCATCTGTGCGGAAAGATCGTTTCGTATTCCTTTTGGAGACGAATTTTAATGTTCGAGGTGACGAAGCAGCAACAACACGGGACTCGTATTGAGATCATCTCGGGTACTAAAGCTCCAGAGTATTTAGCAAAAGGATGTCAACGTATTTTAGCAAATATCACCGCCACCAAGGACGAGATAAGTCAAGGGGAAGCGACTTGAAGACGTGTCCAGTTGTTAGGGATTTGTCCTGAAGTTTTTCCCGAGGACTTGGGGTAACCACCCATCGACAAGATGGAATTTAGAATCGCTTTGGTACTGGTGCTGCACCTGTAGCACGGGCACCAGATAGATTAGCACGTAGGAAATGAAGGACTAGCGGAGCAACTACAAGAAACTTACGGACAAGGCTTCATAAGACCAAGTTACTCATTGGGGAGCTCCAGTCCTATTCGTCACGAGAAGAAAAGTTGTTCTTTTTTTTGGATGTGTATCGATACAGAGAATTGGAACAATTGACGGTAAAGAACGTTACACTCCCAGGATTGACGACCATACGACAACTGCAAGGGTCGAGTATTTATTCAAGATGATCTGAAGGTCGGGATAACACCAGTTGAGAGTTCCGAGAAGAAGTCATCCTCAAGAACTGCATTCAGGACTGATACGGTACTATGAATTCAAGTCATGCCTTTTGGTTTAAACTCAATGCACCAGCCGTGTTCATGGATCTTAGGAACGGGTGTGTAAACCGTACCTAGGACAAGTTTGTAATTGTCTTCATCGATGACATCTTGATCCTACTCAAAAAGTGGAAGGAAACATGAAGGAATCTTAAAGGCAAATCTTAAAATTGCTTAAGAAGGAAGAATTGTATGCCCTAGTTCTCTAAGTGTGAATGCTGGATCCAGAGTACAATTCCTGGACAGTGATTGTCTGTCAAGGTATCCGGTTGACCCTGCCAGATTGAATCTATCAAGGAGTGGGCGTCTCCTTAAAAAACACCAAAGAGATTCGCCAAGTTTTGGCCTTGCCGGCTAGTTATAGAAGATTTATCGAAGGGTGTTCAAGATAGCCAAACAATGACCAACTAACCCAGAAAGGTGTCAAGTTTGATTGGGTGATAAACAAGAAAGCAGCTTTTCAACTATTGGAGCAGAAGGTGTGCAGGCACCAATTCTTAGCCTTACCTGAGGGAAGCGGAAGATTTTTATCGCCTACGGTGAACGCTTCAAAGAGGGTTTGGGCGCTGTGTTGTGCAAAGAGAAAGGTGATTTCTTTGCATCACGTCAGTTAAAAATTCATGAGACAGAAAATATACAACACATGATTTAGAACTTGGGCACAGTAGTGTTCGCTCTAAAGATGTGGAGGCCTTATTGTACGGGACCAAGTCACAGTGTTCACTGATCATAGAGTTTACAACACATTCTTGATCAGAAGGATTTAATAGAGGCAACGTCGACTGGTTAGAGTTGCTGAGTGATTACGATTGTGAAATTCGTTATCACCAGGAAGGCGATGTTGGTGCTGATGCTCTTTTTTTTTATTTTTTCTCTTTTTTTTTTTTTTTTTTTTTTTTGAGCAGGAAGGAACGAGAACCATATAAGGTTGGGCCTTAGTGATGACTATTGGCTTGGATCTTCCTAAACATAATCATGAACGCCCAGACAGCAGCAAGGAAACTGGAGAAATCAAGAAGGAGGATGTGGAGGTAATTGTTTAAAAAGGTTGCGAATTCAGAAGCTCAGGAGAAATTCAGAATAGAAAATGGTGGAAACGCGTACGGATGGATCTCTATGCCTAATGGCAGGAGGTGGTTTTACCTTGTTATGGCAGATTTACGGAACTGTATCATGCAGAGTCCCATAAATCAAAATATCATTACATCCGGGTTCTGACAAGGTGTACCAAAGACATGAAGAAGCTATACTGGGGCCCAATCTGAAGGCAAACATCGCCACCTATGTTAGCAAGTGTTTGACATGTGCTAAGGTCAAAGCCGAACACAAGAGACCATCGGGTTTGTTAGTGCAACCCGATATACCTGAATGGAAGTGGGACAACATCACGATGGATTTTGTCACAAAGCTTCCTAAGTCATCGCAGGGTTATGACACTATTTGGGTAATCGTTGACCGACTGACGAAGTCTGCCATTTTTATGCCAATGAGGGAAACGGATCCCTTGGATAAACTGGCGAGGATGTACCTAAAGGAGGTAGTCACGAAGCATGGAATACCTGTATCAATTATCTGTGATCGTGACCCTCGATTCTCATCAAATTTGGAAGTCACTTCAGAAGGCTTTGGGTACGAGTTTAGATATGAAGTACTGTCATATATCGAGAATCTGACGGAACAAAGTGAGAGGACTATCCAAACTCTCGAGGATATGCTACGTGCTTGCGTAATCGACTTTGGAAATGGTTGGGTTAAACATTTGCCATTGGTCGAGTTCTCATACAATAACAGTTATCACGCTAGCATTAAGGCTGCACCCTTTGAAGCACTTTATGGTCGAAAATGTCGTTCACCTGTTTGCTGGGCTGAGGTTGGGCAAGTTCAACTCACTGGTCCAGAATTAGTGCAGAAACACCGGAGAGAATTATTCAGTCAAGCAAGGATGCAAGCCGCTGGCGATCGACAAAAGAGCTATGCACTTAAAGCGTTTGCCGATGGAGTTTCAAGTTGGGGACAAAGGTATGCTTAAGGTTTCGCTTGAAAGGGGTGTACGTTTTGGCAAACGGGGAAGTTAAACCCCAGATATGTGGACCTTTCAAGGTGTGAAAAAGGTTGAAACCGTTGCTTACAAGCTTGGCTTCCTCAAGAGCGGGGGGGGGATGGCCGGGGTCCACAATAACGTTTCATGTATCAACTTAAGAAATGTTATTTTTGACGACCTTAGTCGTTCCGGTTGGGAGGACTCCATAAGTGGATGGAAAATCTTCATTTTGTTGAGGAGCGGTTGAAATCATGGATCTGTGAAGCAAACAATTGAGACGAAGCCGTTGTCCACAATGTCAAGGTGCGATGGGAACTCTTCCCCCACCAGGCGGGGCCCTTGAGTTTTACGTGGGAACGTGAAGATCAGTTCAGGAAGAAATATCCACACCTCTTCACCCAAGGACCGCACCATGACAAGTGCCCGGTCATAAGCCTTGCGGGACAAAGCTCAATTTAAAGGGGGAAGACTTATAACCAACTCGTAACTTTGGTCATTGTACTGACGTTAGTAATGCACAATTTATTTTAGTGTTTACGCGTTTGCTCTTAAACTGTAAAGTTAAGTTAAATCTCGTAAACTAAAAATGTCATCACAATGTTATACCGGGCATTTTAAAACGATTAAATATTGTCAGCAATCAAGTGTTATATGATTATTAAGAGGAATAATTATCAACATTGCACATTTATTATTGTTGGTTACGTAAAGTTTACGTTCGCGATAAAGTGCGTGTATGCCTTCCGGAAGACTGTTAATTTATTACGCTTCATCTAAATACCCACAATTTGAAACTCAATACTTAAGTTAATTAGAAACTCAATATATTTCATCACATTAGGACATTTTCATATTCAAGGATTTAAATTATTTACTTTACATAGGCAAGTTATACTTTTACTTCTAACATATGATACCTTTAGGCTTTATATATACATATTATACCTGGATAAATGAAACAATGCATAATTATCCTACCCTAACCCTTAAAAACGTGTACCTTAGCCATTACCAGAAAGGCCTTGGTCACCATGACATCAATAGGACCTTCATTGCATGGAACCTTTCACCACTGATGCTATGACTAGCAAACCAACCAATTGTTTCTCAAAACTTGTGCTATACCATGAGACACCTTGCAAAGGCTCAAGTGAACCCAGGAATATGCTAAGGTCTTTTTTTAAGCTAGGGTATAAATAGGGGTGCAAGGGTTAAGAGAAACCACATCTCCATTCTTCTTTACTGAAATAAACAAAAACCCTCTTTTGGCCCTAATAGAGCTCCGGCTCAAAACACATCCAAGAAGCAATCCATTGCTTGATTTTTCTTGATTCATATATGCGTTCTTTATATCAATCCTAAGGTTGTTCTAAGAAGCTTTGAAGATTTGGTGAACGTTGGAAAAGATTTTGCAAGAAAGTGTTTTTGAAGTTAAGCTTGGAAACTTTGATCTTGATCTTGGGAAAACCTTGTTATGTTGTTATAATCTTCAAACAGGTTCCATCTATCATCTTTATACTTTAGTACATTTATTATGCATGGCCATGATCATATCTATTACTGTTATGCTTGTATTATGAAAATATAGTAAACAGAATTCAAAACTCATAAAACCCTAATTGTTCCCATATTGAGTATAAAATATTATTGATAAAACAAGTGGTCAAAATAACTTATATATTTGAAAAGTAGAGTCTTATTAGATAATCATAGACTCCGGAATCAAGTTATTTTGTTGAGAAACGAATCTGATACATACAGTTCAAGTTATAACTACTTATTTCTCAAAACTAGTTTCTTTTAATCTACTTTTATAATTATATATTCAAAACATTTTTCTTTATGATTTAAAATATCAATTTTAACTACAAGTGCTATATTAGTAGGGAATTTTATAAAGGATATTGAGGCCTCTTCGGATGGCGTATCGATGAGTTGTTGGATTTACGATTTAAAGTGTCCTAAACTCCTCGTACGTCATGTCATGACCTTTATCCTTAATGATAGCCCAAACGATAGTACAATGTTAATTATAAAAGATCAAAACCTTTATTATATCCTAAATACATCAATGAGTTTATCAAAATTCACTACAAGTATATATGTGGCATTGTATTGTGTACTATTTGTCTGTATGCTTAGCAGTCTTCTTAATCGACCTACACTTTATTAGGTTGTATTCAGTCTTTATCGTGACGCTTTATCAGTAGTGATATACTCTGTTCAAATTCATCTGAGGTGAGTTCATAGCCCCACGTTTTACTTTAATCATACTTTATAAGTTTTGGGGTGAGAAACATATGCACGTTTTACAAATTGGACGCAAGTGTACATTTTATCATGATTACGTTTTGCCTAAGTAGCGATAACCCACTGTGCCCATGAATCATGAACTGTTAAATCACATATATGTAGCAGGGATTACATTATGTGATGCGCGAATGATTATAAATAGATTATTGGGATGACTTCCGTTCGGATGACTAGCTATCATTAGAAACGAACGTATTTCATTCGGTACTGGATGTTAAGGGTTTGAACCTCATCACGGGCAATGTAGGCATATATAATCTATTATTATTCAATTATGTCAGTTTCGGTGTCCATGAGCTTAGGAAACGTAAATACATTAGTGATGTCTGCATCTGTTGCATATCACAGGGAAAGTCTTGCGGTCCTGCATGATCCATTTATTAAACCTTGAAAATTCACCAATCTTTTATGTTGACGGTTTTAAATGCAATGTTTTTCAGGATGGTCATTAAGCACGAGGGTGCGAAGGATCATGTGGGGGTTTATTTGGAAAGTCATGCATTAAGATTTAGTCACTATTACATTTTGTTTATCTGATATGGGCTGTAATCTTTGTACCAATATCACGTAAAGCTTCGGGCTTTTGTAACAAAACTTAAATAAATCCAATGTATCAGTTAACGACTTTTTGGACGTTCTTATATTATCTTGTGTTATTGATCTGATAAGTAACACGCCCCGGATCCTTATTCCGCTGCGACCCATTTTGGGGGTGTTACATCGAAAGTTTTAGACTCCAAGTGATGTTGTTCGATGCACCATGTTCCATATGCTTAAAAGATTTTGGCTCAATCAGCCACGGTATAACCACGTATGGTTGAAGTTATTGAAGATATCTTTTAATTCTTTTATAAACGGAATGATTTCATCGCGGAAACACGCCTTTGTGTGTTCAAACCCCCCCGTCGCCTCAGTGATACTGTGCAGTGTTCTTTCTTTGACACCTGATAAAAAGCAGTAAGGTGGCGTTTTTAAGCTTTTTCAAGGCTAGTTTTCACCATACTTATGTAGGAAGTTCTTTTGAACCTAATATTTGATGGTTGTGGAGAAGAGATGGGTCTAAGGATGGGACCGAAGTCTTTTCCAATAGCATGTTTCACAATATATTCAGTTTGTCGAACAAATCGTTTGTAGTAATCGTTATTAAGAATATCATAATTAATGGGTCTCATGTTTATTGTATGTTTCACAAACAATGGATCTTGTTCTTTCAAAAGCATTTTTGAACGACTCTTGTCACTTAGTTCTAATGTTTCATCAGAATCAGGAACCACAATCCTTTTCTTCAAACAAAAAGGTTTTTCATAACCGATCGCTTGTTTCGAGGAATAATCATAACCACGTTTGGAGTTAGTCAGCATACGAACAGTTTGCGCAGATTGACCTCTTTTGAAAATGATGTTGTCAAGTTGCTTAATTTGTTTTTCTAACTCAATTTCTCTTTCAATATTTCTGTTTTCTTCTAATTCCAACTTATTTTTGAGTTCAGAAACTGTTTTCATTAAACACTCCTTTTCTTGCCCTTGTTCGAAAAGATTTTTCTTAAGATGTACAATCTCGGCAAACTGTTCATTTGAACCTGAAAAACTGTTTTCAACATTTTGTTTTTCTTTCAACTCTTTAACCTCTTCTTTATATCTGTCAAGCTCGGTAGTCAAAGCTTTATTGACAGAGTTGCAATGCGTCACTTGGGTAGTTATTTGGTCAAACATAGACAATATCAGGACATCTTGTTGAGCAGAAGAGTTAGAATTCTGGACAGTTTCCTGTTGTGTTTCACTCAGATACTGAGAATAAGGAATGATATTGCTATCACTGATTATATCAGTTTCTGACTGACTCACATCATTAGACTGTTCAGAGAGTCATGATTCTGTCACTTTGTGAATAAGTCACAGTTCAGATTATCTTGATTGTGTACCTCAGTGAGTGCATCTGATCCATTCCTTGAGAGATTGGCCATGAGAGCAATTTTGGCTGAATTGAGTTCATCACAATCAGAGTCATAGGCATCCAGATCATCGGCTTGATAAGCAGCATTGTGAGTATTGATGATTGAGAGTTTGAACATCAGGGAGTCCTGGATCTGCCAAGATGTATCTCTTCTTGTAAAGCCTTGGTCCACCTGCTTAAGCCTGAACACAAACACTTTATGAGAACCATGTCCATCCTTTTTCCGCTTAGGCTTGTGCATGCCTTTGCAATATGGACCTCCTCACCCCCCCTCCCCCCCCTTTGCTATTGTAACAATAACAGTCAGTGGTTTTCCCGTGTTGCTACCACTTGCACAGTGTGACTTTTCTTGTTTGTTCCAGCAAGGCATACGAAGTGTGTCTCCATGTACAGGATTGCCGTCACTTTTCCATCATAAATGGTAGCTTGTTGACGAGGGTTTGACGAAGTCCTTAGCTGATTGTTAGTGGTAGGATACCGAGATGTGACAACAGCAGTCAAGAATGACATCATGTGATTAATTGCATCAATCGGATCATCCCCCTTCTGGAATACTGGAACAAACTAAGCTGGAGTTGGTTGGGAAAACTCAGTTTGTTGCTGTGATAGGTCTGTGGGGCATATTCCAACTGTGGGAATGACGGTTGTTGAGAATAAACGTTGATGGCTTATTCGTGAACGGTGGGATTGATACTCATTGTTGGATAAGTACTTGAAAGAGGTGTTGAGTATTGGGATGTGATAAGTGTAAAGAAATGAGAAGACTGATATGGTGAAATGTGCTGTTGAGGTAGAGACTGTTGGTGAGGGTGTACGAGAGTTTGATAAGCTGGCTGAGTTAATGATGAGATGAATAAAGCAACGGATCAGGGTTGCGTTCATGCATCAAACGAACTTCAATTGCATGTCGTTCATGTTGTTGCAAGTGAGCATGTAGTTGATCAACGTTGGTAGTGTGCAAATCTTTAACCAGTTTAACATCAGTGACAAATTTGCTCCATTCGTCAGGAAGAGTGTTTAAGAACTTGGGTATTCACTTGAAATGCTCAAAGCATCTTGTAAATGTTATGTATTGAGTAAAGAGTTACCGCAAGTACTACTCATGCAACGTCTTCTCCTTTTTTGAGGAGTATGGAACTTATCAAATTCATCATATAACTTGCACTCACGTTCTTGTTTGGTCCAAAGGGGATGTTCCTTGCATAACAGTTGAATTTTCTCCCAAGATCTTTGCTACACGATGTGGACTCACTAAAGGCATAGATTTCAGTTGGTAGGCCTGGAGAGAGTGTTATTAATTGTTGATGTCGCATCTGCTTTGAATGGTTCAGCTGGAGTTAGCTCAACATATTCTTTAGCCTTGTTACTCATCCTCGTGATTGAAGGCAAACAAGTGGTCCCTTTTTCAACAGATGCAAGTATCATTTCTTCCATGTGGTCTATTCATCATATAGAGTTCCATTTTGCTTTTCCATGGAAAATATACCAAGTGTTTTCCGCTCGGTGTTTGGTTGTACTCAGCGGAGAAAGTGATTTATAGCATAGAGACGTCATTGTGATATCCAACGATTACAATTTTAACGTTCTGTGGGTAGAAAGGAAATTGGTCTTGATACGTGATTGATGAGTTTGAATTAATATACACGGGATTTACGATTTTGACAAAACCGGGAAAACAAGTGTTTGTTTCACGGGATTTTACAAGTCAAAGAAATAACCGTATAATTTAAAAATTGAGTTTGTTAAGTTTGAATTTATTTTTCACTAGTTCGATCAGCTCGTTCGATCGACTAGTTCGATCCTTGTTCGATAGGCTCGTTCGATCAAAACGAAAGTAACTCGTTCCATTAAACTAGACGGACGGCTCGTTCGATCAAAACAAAAAAACCGCTCGTTCGATCGACACTTAAGTAGCTCGTTCGATTGACACTAGAAGCCGCTCGTTCGATCAAAACTGAAAACCGCTCGTTCGATCGACACTTAAGTAGCTCGTTCGATAGACACTAGAAGCCGCTCGTTCGATCGTCTCTTAAGTAGCTCGTTCGATTGACACTAGAAGCCGCTCGTTCGATCAAAACTAAGAACACTCGTTCGCTCGACACTGAAGGTAGCTAGTCGGTTGAAAACTAAACGTCGCTCGTTCGATGATCTCGTTCGACTCACTAGTTCGAATGTCTTGTTCGAATCCTCTAGTTCGATCTAGCTATAGAAACACACCTTTTCAAAACTCAAAAAAAACACGATTTTACCGATTTTTAGCAAAAAATTTGTACAACTAGTATTACTAAACTTATAGGAAACAATAAAAATGAAAACTTAAGGTTTTTAAGCAAAAATTTTTGAACACTAATTTGTTCTAGTAAGGTTTTTTGAACACTAATCAAACACAATATTCGAAACACACCACTCCATGGCTCTTGATACCAATTGTAGAATACTAGAAATCTAATGAATCAACCAAGAACAAGAAGTGAGATGTGGGTTGGATTGTTAGAGAAACTTGGATGGAATGGATAACAAAGTGAACAACTAACAAATGAAAAACAACCAACCCTCTCCAAGACTAGGAGAGGGGTATAAATACTACCATGGCCGGCCCATGGGCTGGAGTTGGGCCACCCATGGGCCTTGGGCCGGACTAGATTACTAATCTATTCCTTATACTAACTACGAGCTAAGACTTGTTACAACTTTGGAAGTGACCGACACTTTTTGTGTTTCCAACAAGGGGAGACCCCGAGTGAGCAAGACTCGAACTCGGGACCTCTCCCATATCAACCAACACTTTTATAACAACACCTCTACCGCTGTGCTACAATAGCTCATCCGGTAGAGGTTTGTTAAGTTAAATATATATACCCATTTTGCCTTATAAGCCTTCAGCCCACTTTTTGCTTATTACACAGCTTATTTGATAAGCTGTGTAAGTTTTTATATTTTTCATAGGACTGTCAATCTTTAAGCTATTTTGTGTAATTTTTCTAGAATTTTTTGTAAACGTTTAGTATTTTTTATAATTTATTTTGTTTAAAAACTTAAAAAAATCATAAAAAATAAAATAAAAGTCAAAAAAATATAAAAAAAAATTTAAAATTTTCTTTTGTCATATAGTTTCTAGGAAAAATAGTTGTTTTCTTGTAGGGTCATTCTTACAAAATTTCACTTTTTAAAGAACGGGATTCGTCCCCGTTTTTCTTTTGACTCGTTTTTGGTCCAAACGAACTCCGTTTTCGATCTAGTTTTTTTAAACTTCGTTTTTAGTCAAGTAGAATCTAATTTTAGTTTAAAAATTGTTCTAGGGTTAAAATTGCAAAATTTAGGTTTTTGATCCTCGTTTTTTCGTGCCCGTTTTAGGTTTTAAGTTATTTAGCTTTCGTTTTTGCATATTTAACTAGTAGAAATAGAAAACCAATCATAACCTTGTCATATTCAAACATCGTTTATCAATTCGTGATTCGATTTTCCATTCAAGCCTCGTTGAGACATAACGACCCGGGAAATCAAACTTCCGGACACATATATATTTTATTTAGTGAATTTTGACTTCTTGCCTTGGTCAAAGGCAATTGGTTGAGTGTTTGCTTATATATTATATATATATATATATTATTGACGAATCATATATCATTTCAGATCATGTTTGCAACGTCGACTCAACAAGACATTTATGTTGCTGGTTCCGAAAACTGTCCACCTATGCTTAACAAAGACAACTATGTTCCATGGTCTTCTCGTCTTCTTTGTTATGCAAAGAGTAAACCAAATAGAAAGCTAATCTACAATTCCATTATGCATGGTCCATATGTCAGACAAATGATTCCTGAAATAGGTGATCCAGATAGTGAACTATCTGTTGCTGAAACTTTTCATGAGCAGACTGATGTTGAACTTACTGATAAAGAAGTAAAGCAAATGGAAGCAGGTGATCAAGCCATTCGGACTATACTCATGGGTCTTCCTGAAGACATCTATGCTGCTATTGATAGTTGTGAAACTGCTTAAGAAATCTGGTTACGGGTCCAATAAATGATAAAAGGGTCTGATATTAGGTTTCAAGAGAAAAAGGCTAAGTTATTTAATGAATGGGAACTGTTCACTTCTGCTAATAGGGAATCAATTGAGTCTTACTATCATCGTTTCTCAAAGTTAATGAATGACTTCAAAAGAAACAAACATTTTCCAGAAAAGATTGCTAGCAATCTCAAGTTCCTAAACAACCTACAAGTAGAATGGAGATGACATGTTACCATCGTTCACCAAACAAAGGATTTGCATGAAGTAGATTACACTCAGTTGTATGCCTTCTTGAAATACAATCTAGTGGAGGTAAATGAGCTGAGGGCAGAACGACTTGCAAGAACACATGATCCTTTGGCACTTATGGCAAATTCCAATAATTCTTACAACTATCTAGTGTTTCACCAAGATCAACCATCACAGATTGCCTACATGCAACAACCACTACCCAACAACAACTTCATCCCACAACCATCATTCAACCAGAACTACATGCAACAACTAATGATTAATCCTGAAGACATTTCAGATCCCACTACTTCAATAAACTTGGCACTGGTCCCAATGGCTAAAGCATTCAAACTTAACTATTCTACACCAACCAACAACAACCAAAGAATTTCATCCAACCTACGCAATAGGCAAATTGCACAACCAGGTATAAATATGGGGCAAGACAGACAGATGCAGATGGTTGTAGGTAATGGTAGGAACCAGTTTAGATTGTATAATGGGCAAAATGTTAGGAAACAGAATGGGTACAATGCAGTACATAGTTTCAGGAATCAGGTTGTTCATAATGCAGTTCAGAATCTGGGTGTTCCATTGTTAGAAATCAGCATGGGCTTATTGTTGTTCCGGGGATTGCTAATCAGAATGCGAATTAGAATGGGAATGGTAATCTTGTAGCAGCACGGGCTAAAGGTAATGGTAATGGAAATAATGGAAATCATGTAAGGTGTTACAACTACAGAGGAATGGGTCATCTTGCTAGGAACTGCACAGTCAAACCAAAGAGAATGGATGCTACTTATCTTCAAACTCAGTTGCTAATTGCTTAAAAGGAAGAAGCAGGAATCCAACTCTAAGCTAAAGAATTTGATTTGATGACTGCTGAAGGAGATCTTGATGAGATTGAGGAAGTCAATGAAAACTGCCTCTTGATAGCTAATTTGCAGCAAGCATCGACATCGGGTACTCAGACTGACAAAGCTCCCGTCTATGACTCAGATGGATTAGCTGAGGTAAGCTACTCTAAAAATTGTTATGATAATGATATACTCAAAAGGAGTAGTATACTGAGTTACTCGAACCCAATTCTGAACCACACCAAGTTCAATAGAATGACAGTAATGTTATCTCTGTAGTTTCTAGTGTGAAACTAAGTGGGGGAACAATAGAACAACATCCTGCAACTGTTGAGGAAACATGTTCTTATTTTAAATCATTATATAATAATTTAGCTATAGAGGTTGAGAAAGTCAACACGGTCAATCGTAAAATGAAAGAAACAAATGCTGATCTGACCACTAAGTTTGCTAGATATAAAAATCAAGAAAAGTGTTTTGAAATTAATCAAGAAAAATATAATAAGTGTAACATCTCACATTTTCAGGTCATTTACGACTTCATTTATTCAATTATTTATTTTTAGGCTTTTGCGCGTTTACTTTTAATTTATATCGTTAAGCTAAATCGCG
>BQNB010086308.1:26590-28231 GCA_026074375.1 Tanacetum coccineum | reverse complement strand
TTATTCTTTTATTTCGGATCTTTGAGTTTTACTCATTTCTCGTCGGATTGCCTCGAACCGTTTGGTAAGTTGTTTCGTTTTAGTTGTTGGGTATATTTTGAGTATTAAGTGTTGATGTCGCACTTAGCCCAGGTGCTTCAAGTTGTTTTACGTAGTTACCACACAACCATGTTACCAAAACGTTTTGTAATGAGAATAAGGGTTTTGTAATGAAAATAAGGGTTTTGTAATGAAAATAAGGGTTTTGTAATGAGAATAAGGTGTTTTGTAATGAGAATAAGGGTTTTGTAATAAGAATACGAGGTTTGTGATAAGAATAAAAGTTTTGTAATGGAAACAAAGATTTGTGTGAGTAAGGACAAACGCTTGTATAATAAGGTAATTTGTACAATATATTAACAAGGTGAAATTAATGATTAGGTCGTGGCCGAGTATCGTTGTGCGTTGTAGAGATTATTGGTGCGTTGTAAAGATTATTTGTGTGTTGTGTAGAGATTATCTATGCGGTTATTATCATCTGTCGATGTGAGTTCTCGTAGCCTCACTTTTAAAATCTTTTCCGTTGGGGGAAAATGATACTCAAATGTGTTTTGAACTGTGTTAATACAAATAATGTCTAAAAACGTTATTTATATTTTTTGACCTCTCAATGTTTTGATAATAACAAAATGTAAAAACGTGTACGATAAAATTAAACGTTTACAAATTATTAATCGTAAAATTCCATTTCTAAGATTAGTAATCACTTAAGGTATGTACAA
This sequence comes from Tanacetum coccineum, assembly GCA_026074375.1. Lineage (NCBI taxonomy): Eukaryota > Viridiplantae > Streptophyta > Magnoliopsida > Asterales > Asteraceae > Tanacetum > Tanacetum coccineum. The sequence goes on along the minus strand of BQNB010086308.1, from coordinate 27,470 downwards.
ACAAATCATTAAGCATGATTAGTGATCAAAAAAATAATTTTCTCTTATCCATTACATTTTTACAAAAGATTTTCACAAAATTAATTATACAAAATATTTTCTAATTAAAAGAAAAGTTTTATTAAAAACTAAAAATTTGAAATTCAAATGTTCCCCCCAAAACGGAAGCTTTTATACCAGATACAATCTTCCCCATAAAAAGACAAAAAATAGAGCGGAGTCTACCTGGCGGCCCCCTTATAGGCCTGGGACCGTCGGGACCGCCGCCAGTTACTGTTGGTTTTTCCTGTCTATAAATACTGCTCCATCCCTTGCTGAAAATTAGACCTCTTTGCACGAATTTTCTCACACTTCTTTCTCTCTCTAAAAACCTTCTTTCTCTTACTAAATATATTGATCACTAACATCTCTTGATCTTGTTTCAAGTGATCTAATCTCTTCTTCTCATCTTTTTCCTCTCTTTCAAGTGCAAGAGAAGAACACTCGTATTCGTCAAGAAACAAAGTGTTGATTAGTGATATCTCCTCTTTTCTTCTAAGTACCAAATCTCTATTGTAATTATCTTGTGTATTTATGTGATTCGGATAGTGTGCAAATCCGATAGTGTAGATCTAGTGATTGTGTATTGATTGTGAAGTGGTAGATTGGTTCTAGCTAAGATTAGGACTCGACATTTAGCTTTGTGTCGGAAAATAACGTAAGCGACATGTAAACGGTTTTCTCCACATGAAGGGAGCTTGTTGACATAGTGAAATCTCGAGTAGGATACTCGAGGAGTGGAGTAGGGTGAAGAAGAGCTTCATAGTCGAACCACTATAAATTTTGGTGTCTTGGTTTGATTGTTCCTTTCCTTATCTCTTTATATTATTGTCATTGTTAT
>BQNB010086308.1:4090-16590 GCA_026074375.1 Tanacetum coccineum | reverse complement strand
ATGAAATGACATATTTGCAACTTAAACTCTTAAGTCTCAAAAACAGCTTGATATTTCAAAATTTTTAAACAGATTTAGCTTATACTAAAATAAGCTAAATGCAATCTACTTAAATCAAAGACAAGCTAAGACCTAACCATTATAAATCTGCTTACCAAATCTAAAAAAAACTAAAACTAAATTACTGTTTTTGATCAAATTCATTTAGAAGGCTATTTCAAAGTTGACAATCTTAATACAGATGCTTATTGAGACTAATTTTGAGCATACAACACTAATAGATTTTGAAAAACTTATTAAATAAGCATTTTAGAAAACCTATTGACCTTTCAGTTCTGATTGAAGAGCAAATAAACTTCAAAACTAAATGAAACTTAATCTAAGCTAAAGATAACTAATCCTAAAGCCTAATTAGAGCTTATGCAAACTGGTTTGACACCTAAATGCTATACAAGCAGTTTTAACTAAGTTAAAGCTGCTTATGCCAAACACTCCTTTAAAAATTGAAAAGCTATATTAAAGCTAAGACAGACTTAAATAAGACTTGATTTGCAAAAACAGATTAAACATTAAGGTAATGAAAGACAAATAATCAATGAATAAGGAACAATAAGCACTATGAAATAAGCTACTAAAATAAGCTGATTAGACTAAGAACAAGACATATTCATTTAAATTATAAACTAAGCTAATTTAAACTAAACATTAGACATAATAAGCTATCGTTAAACAAAATAAAAATCTATAAGCAGTAATAAGCACAGATTAAGCAAAATGATAAGCAGAAAAGTAATTAAGCTAAAAATAAAGATAAAAGAGATAGTACCTTAATCCTTTGCTCTAAACAAGGATTGGAATGCTCTAAGAGCTAATCTGCAAGCTCCAGCATAAGCTAGTAAATAAGCCATAAGCCCATCCCTTTCTTGCTTATCATCCCAAGAGCTTATTATGACCCTTTTTAAGGTAATCTAAGTAATGAGCTTAATAAGTTAAGCTTAAAACAAGCCTAGCTTATTAAGAGTTAGCTTAGAGGGTGAAGAGCTTATTTGGGCTTATTATGGTTGATACAAAGCATATTAGGACAAATTGCTTATTTAGTAAAAACAATAATAAAAACACAATTATGTTTGAAACTGATTCTTATTGATTACTTAAAAAGATTACAAATTTAAAAGGTAAAATTACATTGATTAAAGACAATAAGCAAAAAATTACATCATAAGCTATTATATACTACTCCTAAACAACATCTACTCTAGATGATTATCTCTGTGTGATTGAATCCCCTTTTATAGTGATGGAGTGAAGCTTCTAGGTCCTTGAGGAGTGTCTTCAACATCTAATCAGAGCCCTTGATTCATATCCATCTTCTTTGAGCCCTTGGATTGTGTACACGTCCCATCAACCAATCATGTGCTCTGGGATTGCCAGTGTGGACAAGGTACATGTCACAGCTTGTCAGTGAGTCTTCTAGAAGAAAGGGGTGAGAACGTATGTGCGGAGAATAGGTTTTACCCCATGTTATTTGGTTGCAGGGTAAATGGGTTTTTTAGGAGGGAAAAGGGAAAGGGATAGAGGAACAGTAAATTTTGACATAATCGTTTTATTTATTGACTTTTAACCTGGGTATGAATTTTGGATGTTGGGCTTGGACTTGGGCTAGGAAATGGGTTTTGGATTAATGGTATATGGATTTGGACTTGATAAATGGATTTGGTTTATTAGGGAATTAGGCTAAGGTTTAGTATAGATACAAAGTTAATGGGCTGACTTATTTATTGACTTTTATACCAGGGGTATGTAATTTGTGGTTGTTGGACTTGGGGACTGTAGGGTAGGTTTTGGGTTTTTGGGGTTGGTATGGTTTAGTTTTTGGATTGATAAAGATGGATTTGGTTTTATTAGGGGAGATTGTTAGGCTAAGGTTAGTGTTAGATACAAAGTTAATGGGCTGACCCGGCCCAATAAAATGGGTACGGGTTAGCCCATTAAGAATGTAAACACCTTCGAATTTGATTTCTTGCACTCTTCCTACTCCCGTGCTTGGTTTTGTCTGTTTTGCTTCATTTTCGTCCATTTTTGACATATCCGTTACCTACAAGACATAAATCACAAAACACACATATACAATGCATTTTTCATATTTTTTTGGTCTTTTTAGCTTATTTTAATAAGGTAAAATGATATGTGATTAAACACATATCGATAGCCTAGAAAAGGAAATTAGTACTCTAAAAGAAAAAGGGTCTACACTCGAGAAAAACAAGGAAGTTGATCTCGAATGTTTAAAATGTCATATGCTTAAAATTGGAAATGAAAAGCTTAAAGAGGAAGCTCTTAAACTAACCAAGTTTGAAATGAGCATACATTGTTTAAATGAAATGTTAAATAATCAAAAACCCTCCGGTGAAAAATTAAGGTTATGATTTAATTCATTTGAAGCATCATCTAGTAGAACTAAAGAAATAAAATTTGTAAAAGCTCAAAAAAGGAACCTTCTGATGGAGGTTTCATATTTATGGGCGGCCCTCAAAGTGTCCATGCGGCCCCCAAAACTATTATGGGATCGCCACCAGTTGGTACACCTGGATCTGAGAAAAATATGTCTTTTCAAAAATCTATTTTGGGTCCTAGACCAAAACACATAATAGTAATTAATGTAAGAGTTCCTGTTGCTAGTGATAATGAAGTTAAGCAATTCTATAAGCCATTGTCAAAACCCGGAGTTGGATTTTCAAAACCAAATTTTAGATAAAAAAACTCCACCACTTAGAAGAGTCATAAATAATCATCATCGTTCTAAAACACCGCAACAAAAAAAAAACATTGGTCGACAAAATCAACCTCGTGGTTTTCCTGCAACTTGGAATAACTTCCCACTACAAAGTTACATGCCATGGGAAATGTGTCTTCCATTTCCACATCCCAACCAATTGCATCAAATGCAAGGGATGTTTAGCACTAACAACTTTGGACCCATGAGATATTAAGGACCAAATGTTTGAGGTGTTGCCTTATATAAATAGATATGCCTTGGAGTCGACTTGGAACCCGATGAGTGGATAAAGGATAGCAGATGCTCCAAACACATGACGGGTAACCGAAAGCTCTTCTCAAGCTACAAGGCATACAACAGAGGTAATGTTATTTTTGGTAGCAATCTTCGTGGTAACATCATTGGAAAAGGTACGATTTTAAATGACTCTCTCAAAATAGATAATGTAGAGCATGTAGATAACTTAAGATTTAACTTGTTAAGTATAGGACAAATATGTGATAATAAGTGTAGAGTAACTTTCTCTGAACATGATAGTGAAATCACTAAGGATGGTAAGGTCATAGGTAGAGGTATTAGGAAGAAAGGCTTATATGTGATGAAATTAGGAAATAAGCCTAAAGACAAAATTTGTCTAGCAACGATTGATAAAAACTCCACGTTGTGGCATAGGAGATTAGGTCACGTAAATATGCATCTCATTCAATCGCTGACGTCTAAGGAATTAGTTAGAAACTTACCTAAGCTTAAGTTTGATCAACATTTCTATGATGCTTGAAAAATTATAAAGCAAGCTCAAACTAGTCATAAGGCTAAGAATATAGTCTCAACGACTAGATGCTTAGAACTCCTTCATATGGATCTCTTCGGTCCATCCACCGTACAGAGTTACAGAGGAAACCACTACACCTTAGTCATAGTAGATGACTACTCTAGGTATACTTGGACCAGATTCCTTAAGGACAACACCGAAGCTTTCAACCAGTTCAAAATATTTAGTAAGAACCGACCACGATAGGGAATTTGATAATGAGGTGCAATTTGGAGAGTTTTATAATGCCAATGGTATTACACATAACTTCTCAGCTCTACATACTCCTCAATCAAATGGCGTGGTTGAAAGAAAAAATAGGACACTTCAAGAAATGACTAGGACTATGTTGAATGAGCAATTGTTACCACAAAAGTTTTGGTGTAACATAGTAGATACTTCAACATACATTCTCAACCGAATCCTAATTAGAGTCATCTTAGGAAAAACACCCTACAAACTTTTAAGAGGTAGGAAACCTACGTTATATTACTTTAGAGTGTTTGGAAGCAAGTGCTTCATTTTAAACATAAAAGACTACCATACAAAGTTTGACCTAAAGTCATACGAAGGTATCTTTTTAGGTTACTCTCAAAATAGTAAAGCATACATCATCCTAAATAAACACACTAAGAAAGTGGAGCAAAAGGTCACAATTAACCTCTATGATGCTCTAAGAGATCCAACTACTCCTTGTTTAGCATTAATTATAATAAAAACTATATTATTCTATTTCTTTGCAAATTTTAAAATCTTTACTAAAAAGATAATGCGAATGCTTAGTCTAATAAAACAAGTTTTGCATATTTAAAGTCTATTATGGAAACTTGAAAACTCTTGGCTTTTTCAAGCTAGAATTCGCGTTTTAAAGCTTCTTGTATAAAAGACTAGCAAAAGCTTAAATTTATATACGTTAAGGGGCAAGCTTATGGAGCGCAACGATGCTCGTCAAGTCAAAATTTATGCTCACAAGGACAAAAATCTACGTGTCAAACACTTATTTTATTTGAAATTTTCTTTAAAATTTTGGCATGGTTTGCTATTTTTGGTGGAAAAACAGGGTTACATGAAGACAAGGCAAATGCAAGTAAGATCAAATTGAAAGATCCCCCCCCCCAATACTAGAATTACACATTGTCCTCAATGTGAGACTGTCACCCCATACTAATTTTAAGGCATAATCTAAATATTAAGGGTCTCTACGCAAATCTAAATCCGTTTATTAATTATGCTAATAGATAAACATTAATCAATAAGATCTAGGATATCGGATTCCCATATAAAATCATGCTAAGGATTGAAGATTGAGTGAACGATGGACAAAACCACGAGCACGAGAGTCTTCATAATCCAGGCAATCCTGGACATAAAACACAAAACACGAAGCATGAGAAAGGAAGAGGCGAGCCTCCTCACATCACACTTATTAATAAATATTAATAGACTACTACTAAGGATAAGCATGGGTTGCCACCCACGAAGCGCTTGTTTTTGTGCGAGTCTCTAGCTTGACTCTCCCTATATCATCGTGATATTAGGGATGAAACACGTGGAAGAGCAAACTTCTATTAGACATTTATATGCCACCGGTTTTACGGAATAAAAACTATAAGCGGAGATGCTGGGGTCAAAAATTATATCTTCACTTATGGAGGAGAGAAGAAAAGATTCCACCGGATAGGTGAAATAAGGATAAAAAATTCAGATAACATATGTGAGGGAAAGATAATGGCAATCCTCATAGGGTAAGCTCACATATGTTGGAGAAATTTTTTTGTCATGAATCCCGGGGTTGAAAACTTTGTCCTTAGTCATCAAATCATCAATTGAAGCATCGTATAAAATCTTCTTCCATTCATTTTCTTTAGATTCCAAATCAAATAAATCATCATTCTTTTTGAAAGGCGGTTCATCGGTGAACCCCTCGAGAATGGAAACAACGCTCATCTTAGGAGTAGATGGATCACGGTGAAGTAGAAACTCAATCTCATCAACGTCGCCACCTGGGTCGAAACATTCATCCTCATTAAAATCGGAAAGAGGTGTGACAAGCAAATCCGGCTCATCAAGGTTAGAAACATAAGAGTCCTTACTCTCGATGTTCTCTAACACCTCATTAAAATTAGGTTTACGTCACTAGAGATATATTCGTCATCCAATTCAAAAAGAGGGTTCGAGTAAATTTTAACATTTTCTTCCAAAACGTCCTCATCGGATAGTGACTCGTCATCACTAGAGGTAAAATCATCATTTGAATCGAAGAGAGGGTTAGAGAAAGTCACGGATATTTCCTCATAAACCTTAATGGGAGAGAAATCATCACATGAAGGTAAATCACAATCACTATCACTCTCGGATGTATCCTCGGACTCACTTGGGATTGGAACAAGGTCCTAAACACTAGACTTTATTACTTTGTTTGATTCCTTTTCAGGAATAATGCTAAGTTCCACATTCCCCATGATGAGAGAGTCCTCGGGCTCCAAAGTCGGTAAAATGGGTGTGATTGCAATAGACGGAGGTGTTTGAGAATCAGTTTCATTCAAAGGAATAGTACTCTCCTCGTAAGCATAGTCATCATTGTCATCATAGCAAAAAGATTTGAAACGTTGCGAAGGATAAGTACTAAGATTAGCCACATGCTCTAGATGCTGAAGCTCTTTCTTTTTATTAATCTCAATACTCATTTCATTAAATTTACCTTTAAGCTCATCAATCATACTTTCACATTCCCTTCTAAAATGAATATCTATTTTCTCATTACGATAATCTTTTATCTGTAAGTCATTATTTAAACTTAACATTTCATCTAAATAATGCTGCTTTAGATCCTCCATATCTTGGATACTCATTTCTTGAAGAGGTGATTGATCGATGCTAGCCGCCTGCTTTTGTTGAAGTAACTTTTCACAAAATGAGTGCATCATTTGAAGAAGTTCATACATCTTTTGCTGATTAAGGTTCTCTTGAATACTCGAAGGCTGATGATTGATGGAATATTGCGGGGGTTGGTCAAAACCGGAATATTTAGGCTCAAAATAGTTTTGATTCATCGGTTGACATTGAAAACTTTCATGAGGACCCCCACAGTTTTCACAGCAAAAGTATTGTTGTGGACAACTCGGTAAAATTTTGTGGATAATAATTATCACTAAAACCTTGGTGGACAATCATAACCATGGTGAGAATCATTTCTACATAACTCGCACGAGTATGTCTCGTACTGGGGTTGTGGAAGGTGGGTGAAAACGTTTGGAAGATCATTGAAAGAATTAGGAGCATCAATGGATGAATTTTCATCTCTTGAAGGGCAAATCCAACAAGATCCTTCTCTAAGAGCATATCCACACCACTTGCAAGTACACCGTTGACAACGTACACCATTTTCTAACGGATCTTTACAATGAAAACAATGAAATTGGTCGAGCGAAGATGTTTGGGGTTGTGAAGGTTGGTTAGAAAAATCGGGAGTTTGATTATAAGAATTTGGATTAGAGTCATAGACGGGCTCATCTCCGAAACTCACATTGGTACAATGCCGACAATTTCCACCGTTAAACGGACCTCCACACCACGAGCATCTTGAAAACCAAGACATGTTGAAGAATTATCGCATAAGAAGGTTAAGAGAATAAGAATTAAACGAATAAGAGGATAAAGAAGAATATTTATAGATTTTTCAAATAATACATAAGAAAAAGAAATTAAAATAAGAAATTTGGTAACCGATAGTCAAAAGTTTACGCTAGCTCTCTAGAAAAAGCACAAAGAAGCGGAGGAGCGGGTAAGCGCGAAGCTTTTAAAAACCTTCTCCTTTCGGGTCGAAGTTCGTAGGATCGACCCTCCTTATACCTCTCTTATAGTTTGTTAACTAAAGATGAGCCGAAACGACAATTAACAAACGGTTATTTTCAATTAAAAAAAATTAGAATAGAAGAGTAAAATATTTTTGTATTTTTATATAAAATAAAAACAAAAACTTTGACCGGGAAAGGATCTTCAAGGCTCGAACACGAAAAATCCCGCAAAAATCGCTACACCTCTCCCCGGCAACGGCGCCATTTTAATATTTGTTTAAAAACCCCTCTTAATAATATATATATATAATACATATACGTAAGCTAAGTATCATACAAATTATTCTTAGGAAAGAATAATAAGTAATAAACATGGGTATTGATCACTTCTGACTACACCCTTTAATATATAGTAAATATACATAAAATATACTTATAAATATATAAAAAGGAGGGTAGGAATCAAAAGATCAAAGTTATAGTAATCCGGAAGTATGATTCCCGGGTCGTTATCCCCGATGAGGAAAGCAATTGAAATTCGAGAGTCGTTTTGAGAATCAATGCTTGAATGAAATAAGATTGATATTGGATATCTAAAACTACAAGAAAATTAAGGCAAAAACTTAAAAATACTTAAGGGAAGACAAATTTTAGCTAAAAACGTAAAACGGGAACCCTAAACTGTGACTAAAAACCCTAAATTTCCAAAAATAAACCTAAAATAAAATTTTCACTTTTAATAGACTCTATTTAACTAAAAAGTAAGATTAAAGAAAACTAGAATGAAAACGGAGTTGATTTGAGCTTAAAAACACGAAAAACGTGAACGGGAATGAATCCCGTTCTTTAAAAAGTGAAATTTTGCAATTTAAACCCTACGGATGCAAAATTAATTTTCCTAGAAACTATATGATAAAATAAAATTTTCTAAAAAAGAATTATATTTTTTTGACTTTTTTATAATTTTTTATGAATTAAAAACGATTTTAAAGAAAATTAAATATAAAACATACTAAACGATTTATAAAAATTATGAAAAAATTATGAAAAGTAGTTTGGATAGTGAAGAATCTAAAAAAAATATAATTTGTAACACAGCTTATTGAATAAGTTGTGTAATAAGCAAAAACAGATTATTAAACTAAAAGCCTTAAATGTGTATAAGAAATTAATTTTGCAAAGTCAGAATGAAAAAGTCCCCAGGGCATGTTGGTTGAGTGTGTTGTGTGTGGGTGTGTTATAAAGGTGAGGAGGGTAGAGGTCGTGGGTTCGAGCCTTGCTCACCCATGATTTCCCCTCTTCCCTTTTTATTTTTTTTTTTGAAAACTTTTTAACTCAACTTATAAATAAGCTGTAAAAACACAACTTTAATGAAGACAATATTTTTCAAAACACAAAAATAAGCACGAAATAAGCACTTTAAAATGACAGTTTAGACTTAAAAGGATTTATAAGTTTTTAAACTAAACTAAATAAGCTATTAAACTTGAATAAGCTAAAAACAGACTTAAATAAGCTACAAACTACTTATAACTAACCTAATAAGCAAAACTTAACAAGAAATAAGCTAAAATAACTAGAAACAAGCTAGAAAATCACTCAACTCTTTTTGGCTTTTATTTTAACAAACTAAAGAGAACTAATAAGCTAAAATAAACTGAGACCTAATCAAATTAAGCTAAACTAACCTATACTAATCTAATAAGCTAAATGATCCTTATAGACTTTTGGCTTACTACCCTAAAAAGTATACCTAGAATACTACTTAAAACAACTTTCAAAAAGCATTTTGAAAATCAAAAACTTAAAGAAAAAGCTAAGTGAAAATGGTTTTTTTAAATCAGTGCCTGCTGAGTTTTCTTTTGGTATTGAAAAGACAAATTACTTATTTGCAGCTTAAAAACAGATAACCAATTGAGCTTATTTCTAAAAGGTAATTTGAGACAAATGATTAATGACCTAAAAACTACTTATGTTTTGAAAATCAAGACCTATAAACTAAAATTACCCTCTGATTTTTAACCCTAAAATTGACTATTTGTCTGTTTTTCCTATCTGATGCACATGACACTTAAGTGTCCAAAACTTAAATCCAAAAGTGCAGACAATAGGACTTGGTTTTGACACTTTAAAAACACTAGACTAAGGGCAAATGAAATAGTTTAATTACCTAAAAAAATTAAACTAAAAATGCTTACTAAAATGAACTAATGATGACAAATTCAAACTAGCTACTAGCAAACTTTATAAAAAACTAGATTAAGCCTATTTAACTTGTTAACCCTACTCTTATAAACCTGGTTATGAGATTTAAAATGAAAATGAAGGACCAAATGGCCTATAGCAGTACTAACTCTCAGTTAGTACTGCTATGCCAAACACCCCCTTATTACCTTTAAAATCTATTTTAAGCTTATAAAAGTGAGAATTAATGATTAATTATCAGATACCAGATATTAATAATCATTTAACAGACCTAATAAGCATATTTAAGCTATTACTTTAGCCAGAATAATCAGCTATAACACTATGCTAATATTTTTGGTTTTTTTAAATGTTTTTATGACAGATTTAAGATAAATGATTAACACTACGAAATAAGCTAATAATTGAACTCAAATAACATTAAGCTACTAAGATAAACAAGATTAAGCAAATAACTACTAAGATAAGCAGACAATAAGCTAATAAGCAAAATTAAACTAAAACAGATTATAACTAAGCTAAATTAACTAAGCAACAAGTAAAATAAAAGAAATGTACCTTATACCTCAGCTAAACAGAGGTGAGTTCTCACTTAGAGCTTATCTAAAGTAGCTTAAGCTTTTTATCAAATCCTAGTCTAATCCGTACCTACACATTCACAAACAAAAAAATATACAAATACAAGCATATTTTTGTACATTTTTTATCATTTAAGGGCCATTTTGGATATAATAAGGATGTGTGATTTCTCACATATAAAAATACCCCAAACTAAGTGATTGCGTGTCCTCACGCAATATTATATGCTCTAAAACCAAATACCTCAAAAACTTCCCCAAACTAAATATTTGAAAAGTAGCATAGACTTTTGTAAGGAGAGTTTAAGAAATCACAAGCTTTAAAACACCCCATTTTCCCATTTTCAAAACTTTTTCCATTTTTTTTCTTTTTCTTTTTTAGAGTAATTAACTAGAATATTCCGACTTTCGTTATTTCCATAACTGTTAGGGATCATAGAACAAGATGCATTTCGATCCGAGAATGCCCCAAATAGGATAAATTCATCATCCCCGACTTTTCACTTATCTAATCCAAGCTTAAAACGAAATCACAGCTAAATATCAGTTAAGATGTTAACACTACTCATAGTTGCAACTTGTGAACTTTTCACTCCTAACAATTATTATATCTTAGGTGAATGTGCTATTTTGAATTTCAACTTGGATCAACGTTTTGCAAAATACTATGCTTCACGTTCCACCCGAGAATAATGAGTTTGAAGGCGGGTTCATCCCATGTAGCGACTTTCGTCTCGGCACATCCCAACCTTGCGGCTAAGTGACCAGGCTTTTGACACCCCATAGAGACTAGTATCGGGACTCACTGACCTTAGGTTTCAAAAATTCTTAGGTTTTCCGTATATACATAGCTTTAAAATAGAATAGTCAAAGTTCAAAAACATATTTGAATTTAACAAAAAGAAATCTATTTATTAATTCAAACTTAATATTAAACATTTATGCAATTGTAACCCTCGACCTTTTAGAAGGCTACAACATCGGTTGTGAGCCGACAAGATGCAACAAACTTTTATCAGTCTCGGATTTTTATTCTTATTATGGGCTTTCTTTTAGAAGACTACCACATCGGTAGTGAGCCGGCAAGAGGTAGTAAACTTTTATTAGCCCACAGTTTATATTTATTATATATTTTTTTTCATTTTATCATCATTTTTTTATATTACTTTATATAGGAGACTTCTTTTTGAAAAATTTAAGTATAAGTTTGAACTAAGACTAAATTTTTGCTATATTCTACATAAAAATTGTTGATTTAAATTTAATTTCCAAAAACAGCACGTATATTAATCTGGTTAAGAGATTATGGGAGAAAAAGCCATAAATTACATACATGAGCTCTTAAGATTTCCAACTAATCCTTGTCTTCCTACTCATACTTAACACTATCATTTTTTGTTCTTCATGAATTTCCGCGAACGCTTAGCCTAAAAGTTAAGGAACAAGCTAGAGCTCAATACGCTCGATCGGGTCAAAATTTATTCTTATTCTACCCAGTAGGAAAGTCAAAATTGTGACAAAACACTTATTTTAATTTTTTGAAAATTTTTAAATTTTTAATTTTTTGTAGGAAAACGAGGTACGTGAAAACAACGGCTGTAGGTATAATCAAATCGATAGATTCCACCCTATACTAGAGTTAAACATTCTCCTTAATGTTTTAAGAAGGGTCTCTACATAAATCCTAAGCCATTTATTAAGTATGCTTAAAGATAAACGTTAGTCGATAAGATTAGGATATTGGATTACCCCAAACTAATTGCAAGCAAAGGCTAGGAAGCTCGAGTGGACCGGGATAAAACACCGAACACGAGAGTCTTCAGAAAATTTTGGGTCAATCCTACAAAAATTCACAAGTACAAACAACAAGAAATTAGAAGAGTACAAGCCTCCTCACATCACAATAGAAAAAAGAAAGAAAATAATAGAAGGATAAGCATGGGATGCCTCCCACAAAGCGCTTGTTTAGGGTCACTAAGCTTGACCCAATCCCTGCATTTATTTTTCCTTGGGGAAGGTTTGGAGATCCGGGACAACCAATTGTGGTACGTCCCCTCCAAAGTCGTGCTTAATTCGATGACCGTTCACCTTGAAGTTTGGCCCGAAGTTTTGAGATAACTCAACGGTGCCATGTGGAAAGAATTGGGTAATGGTGAATGGTCCAGACCAACGGGATTTTAATTTTCCTGAGAACATCTTTAATCTAGAGTTAAAGAGGAGGACTTGATCACCGACGTTGAAAACGTAGTTTTTGATCTATGAGTCATGGATCCTCTTTGTTTTCTCTTTATAGATCAAAGAGTTCTCATAGGCATGATCACGAAGTTTATTTA
>BQNB010086307.1:16273-28231 GCA_026074375.1 Tanacetum coccineum | reverse complement strand
TGAATTGACTTCCTCAATCTCTTCAAGATCTCCTGCAGCAGCCATGAAATCAAATTCCTTAGCTTGAAGTTGAATCCCTGCCTCTTCTTTTTGAGCAATCAGCAACTAAGTCTGAAGAAAAGCAACATCCCCTTTTCTTGGCTTTGCAGTGCAGTTCCTTGCAAAATGACCCAATCCTCTGCAGTTATAACACCTTATCTAATTACCATTATTCCCATTTGCATTACCCTTAGCCCGTGCGGCTACAACATTACCATTCCCACTCTGATTTGCATTCGAATTAGCAATCCCTAGAACAACAATAAGCCCGTTCTAATTTACAACATTCTAAACACCCGGATTCTGAACTGCATTATGTACTACATTATTCCCATTCAGATTCCTAACATTCTTCCCATCATACTGTCTAAACTTATTCCCATCATTACCTCCAACCATCTGCATTTGTCTGTCTTAACCCAAATTCATACCCGGCTGTGCAATCTACTTATTACGAGGGTTTAATGAAATTCTTTGGTTGGTGTTGAGTAGTTTAGTTTGAATGCCTTAGCCATTAGAACAAGTGTCATGTTCATTGTAGTTATGGGATCTGTAATGTCTTCAGGATTTGGCATTGGTTGTTGCATGTAGTTCTGGTTGAATGATGGTTGTGGGTTATAGTTGTTGTTTGGTTGTGGTTGTTGCATGTAAGTACTTGATGATGGTTGATCTTGGTGAAACACATGATAATTGAAAGGATTGTTGGAATTTGCCATTAGTGCCAGCGGATCATGTGTTCTTGCAAGTCGTTCTGCTCTTAGTTCATCTACCTCTTTCTGATTGTATTTCAAGAAATCATACAATTGAGTGTAATCTGCTGTATGCAAGTCCTTTGTTTGATGAACAATGGTAACATGTCGACTCCATTCAGGTTGTAAATTGTTTAGGAACTTAAGATTGCTGGCAATCTTTTCTGGGAAATGTTTGTTTCTCTTGAAATCATTCATCAATTTTGAGAAACGATGATAGTAAGACTCAATCGATTCCTCATCGGTAGTAGTGAACCTTTCCCATTCATTAAACAACTTAGCCTTTTTCTCTTGAATTCTGATATCAGAACCGTTCATCATTTGTTGAACACGTTACCAGATTTCCTGAGCAGTTTCATAACTATCAACAGCAGCATAGATGTCTTCAGGAAGACCAAAAAGAATAGCCTGAATGGCTTGATCATCGGCTTCTACCTGTTAAGCTCCTTCTTAGTGAGTTCATCATCTGTTTGTTCATGAAAGGTTTCATTCACAGAAACCTCACGGTTTGCATCACCTGGTTCAGGAATCATTCGTCTGACATAAGGACCATTTATAATGGAATTGTAGATTGACTTTCCATTTGGTCTGCTCTTAACATAACAGAGAAGACGTGATGACCATGGAACGTAGTTCTCTTTGTTAAGCATAGGAGGGCGGTTTTTAGAACCGGCTGCATAAATGTCTTGTTGAGTCGACATTGCAAAAGTGATGTGAAATGATAAACAAGGATCGTTTTAGTGATTAGTGGTTAGGAATACACGGGATTTTACAATTCTTGATAAAACCGTGAAAAGAATTGAATCTTTCACGGGATTTTACAAAATCAAAAAGAAACCGTGAAAATAGATGTTGTTAAAAGTGCCTAAAACAAGTTGTTAAACCGCCTCCTAAAGCAAGTTGTTAAACCGCCTCCTAAAGCAAGTTGTTAAACCGCCTTTTAAAGAAAAGTTGTTAAACCGCCCTGTGAAGGAAAAACTGTTAAACCGCCTTATGAAGGAAAATTGTTAAACCGCCTTGCACTAGACGAAACTCAAATTCTTCAAAACACAAAAGAACTCATTTTTGATCGTTTTTACCCAAAATTTCTTGTACTTCTTATCTAACTAAGACTAGTGGAACCATAAAAACACAAACTTTATAGTTTTTAACACAAAAAGTTTAAAATTAAGATTCTTAGACCAAAACTCTTTTCGAACCAAAAAGAACATAAAAGATCAAGATTTTGATGTTTTTCCAAAAGCAAGAAAGTTGCAAGCTTTATGGTGTTTGAACACACAAAAATGAATCCCACTTTTGTATATGATTCGAACCAAAGAAAAACAAAGAAAAAAAACATGAACAATGATCACTAATCACTCCATGGCTCTTGATACCACATGTTAGACTATCATTTCATCACCACAAAACACAAAGTAAGAAAAAGATCTTAGAGAGAGAAAGAACTAGAGAGAGAAAGTAAAAGAAAGAAAAATGGTTACTTGACTTAGAGAAAATGAGAAGCAACACATTTCACCTTGTGTGGTGAAGGGTACTTATACAAGGTGTAGGCCGACCATGGGCTTTGGTAGGCTTCCATGGGTCGGGTTTGATAACTAGTGGGCTTTAGGCCCAAAACCTAGACAATATTAGCTTAAATGAATTCCCGTAAACTACGTTTCTTAATACAAGGCCCGGAAATATTAATGACCATCACTTTACATAAAAACACGGCTAACAGAAATGGAAATAGAGGTGAAGTGTTTTTATTTGTTTCTAGACATTTATAGTTTCACACCATGTTATTATAAGTGGAAGCGTGGCAAATGGATTTGGCGTAATTGTAAAGTGCTTTTCTTTATTTAAAGTTAAGGACTTTTTATGTCATCAGTTTTTATTGGAGAATTTACTTTACCAAAAGCGCAAATAAACTTATAGTGACTGAACCGGAGCGTAGCTGCTAACATGTAGTCGTGTTTCTGATTAAAAAACCATTGGTTCTATGTTTTCAAATTAAGGAGGTATCTGGATACCCGCTTGAATTGATGTTGCGATTTGAATTTACAATAACTAGTTTTAATGTTTAGGTCGAAGTGAATATATAGTTAGGATTAAATGTATCAGATGATGAGTTGTTACAAGAAAACTCATTATTGAGTAACATTTCACATTATCTACCTGCTTCGAATTTCAAAGGACTATTTATATAATTCTAGCTTTGAATCTTCAAGGCGAAAATATCAATGTTTGAATTTGGTTCTCAGTTTGCTATGGTACTGAACCATTTGAAGTTGGCCAGATTTTAATGTTTAGTTATTTTTCATTTTAGATTTTGTTATCTTGCCTTTTTCTCGGTGTTATTATTTTTCGATGTTATACTTCTTTATATACATTATTCGGTTATAAAACTAGACTACGATAAGTTTTTGCAATTAACTTGACATCTGATTTTGTGTTCGAGCCACTCGATTGACAAGCTAATTAAGGTGAATTCCTTTGCTGCAGATATCATGACAATGCTTTCGTGACTTCCCGAGCTTTGCACATCGTCAACGAGTTAAATGCTTCAGCTACCTACCATTTGTTGGACGCTTTTTTTAAGCATCAGGTTACAACTACCATATAATATAGAGATTAATCATTTCACATATGCAAAATCACACGAAAATGAATCATATGTTAATTCAATCTTTATGTTAGGGAGCTATCAAAAATAAAGATCACGGGTCAATTCTTGTGTGCCCCTTATTTCATTGTAGACTTATAATACAAGTACTTGAGTTAGCGCTGTTTTTTGCTTTGATGATTTACTAAACTTCACATGTCATGAATATACAGGAGCAATTTTACAATGCACAGACCTTGAACATGTCTCGAGAAGCCGTTCTCGATCAAGTTATAGGGTTTGCATCAAGCACTCTCGGGAACTCATTGAAATCGGCCATCACATCTGGATTCAAGGACTCAAAAACCGATACCAGAACTAGGGTTTCATTTAAGGTAATCTATCTATGCTGCGTGAGTTATACTAATGCAGAAACTGTGCTACCACAGCTTATGATAATCCATAAACTCCACCTTCAGCTGTTTTGCGCGTCTTCCTTGCCTTGTGCACTTTGCATTATAACTGGCAAAATAGCAGGTCATATACTCATATGTGCTGCATAGGATTTAAAAATTCAAAACGGGTCTGGGAGGCAACAAGTTGGGTTGACCCGCAAACACATATATGTACACCTCTAAGATTTTACTCATAACTAGTTAAAGGATTAACTATGACTACAAGACATCTATTAGTACAAGAATAATCTAAACTTTTGTAGTACTAGTAATAGATTAAGTTAACACGTTGTATGCTCCGCAGTAAATAACTTTGGCGATTTCCAACCCGTGTGACCTGTCCGACCCATTTCATATTAAGCTACTTTTTATTTTTACTGATTATAGATAATTTCATAAGAAAATGTAAAAATTTGCCGCATCTACACCAAATGAAATATACATGGATTCTGCACTATGTCATGAATGATAGAACTGGAATTTCTACTAAAAGAAAGTCTGCTGTTTTTGCAGTACGGTTGTTCAAGAGGGGTGTATGGCACACCTTTCTTCTTTGTTAACGGGTTTTTGCTACCAGTGAGTGATGACGCAATTGACTACAATGGCTGGAGAAAAATCATTGATCCCCTTGCTACCAAACGACACTCTCCTTCAAACGGTTTCTGATTGCGATATTGTTTTCAGTTGCCTCTCTTAAAAATTATGTTTGTAGTTGGGGTTTTGCGATGCTGTTTTATATGAATAAAACATCCATAATATATGAACAATTTGAATTGGAGGAAGGTGATCTACTAAATTTATATCCATCAATTGAACACATGTTCTATACAAAAATGTATCTCAAATTTTTAGCTCGCACACCAACAAAACTTTTTCTAAATTTCAAACTACAAAAGAAATAGATTAAAATGGGTCTAAGTGATTGCTGCATTAGACATTTATGTGTCAATATCCCGTCACAACGTGCGAATTATCGAATGCTCGTTTGTAATAATAAAAGAAAACGATATCTCGTTCTTAAATTGTGGGCACTTCTGTTTAGCCCGATTATTCACTGTTCTACACTTGTACCGAACTACAAAAGAGAACAAGAAGCTAACCACAAAGAAGCAGAGAACGAAGACCATCGTGTTCAACAAGTCAAGAGTCAAGATTGATGTAAAAGTAAAGATTTCAAAAAATCGCATGACCAAAAACATATGATCGAAGACCATCATTGACCTCAATAGTGTATCCAGACACAACAAGAGACTCATTTAGCTTAGAAATGGAGATATCTAGTGTAACCTGGTTTGCTATACTAACTGGGAGGTTTACCTGTTTAAATTCATGGGCAATTAAATCATATGACAAGATCAAATTCTGGAACTCCCATACACCATCATTACCAACAATCCAATCCTTAGAAAACCAATAAATAAACCTACCAATAGCAACTTGAGTTGTGACTCTAAGTATTGAGTCACCAGGGAGATTGCTACTTGGTATCAGTCTTGGAGCTCAAAGTAAAGATTCCAACTTGCCACTTATTCCTTTTTAAAGACGGATAGCAGCAATATGACATTATAACAATAGTTGGATCATAAGTTGAAGGACAAACCCCAAAACCAAAATTAGTCATTTTACAAAAGGAGCTAACAAAAGGCACAACAATACCAACGGATATCCTAATCGAAGGGTTCCAAATAACAAGCATCTCTGTTGGCCAGTTTTTGTAACCGTGCAAACACCACAAACCACAAGAGCTACCAATTACAGTCGAATCTTTTAGCTGTTTTACGAGGTCAGAAACATTTGGAGAAAAGTCTTGTTGTTGTTGGGGGAAAGTGACATCATCTACAAAAGAAACATATTATCTTTGTACCTGAAAAGTAAACGATGCGGCTGAGTTTGTCGAACTCCGAAACAAGCGATAAACTCAGGGCTGTCGATGAAAGCCATCCATGGTTTCAAAACGGATCTGAATCGAATCAATGACTTGAAATTAGGAACCCTTTTGATGATTTCCATTTGGATATCAAAAGGGATGTTGTCTGACATTTTCAAATTTCTTATTAGGGTTTCTGAAAAGCGTTGGAATGTAGATTTGGAGGGTTTGGGCTAACTGGGTCATTTGAACTTTAGATATCGGATATTGCTTTGGCATGCTTGTTTGTCTTCTTGGGCTAAGTGGGTAAGGTATCACCTAGAGTGTTCATTGTTCGGGTAATAACGAAATAAACTGAAAATCGAAATCGAACTGAACTGAAATTATAACCGAACTGAATTTGCCAAAATGAACCGAAATGAACTAAAATTTCGGTTTTTGGCTTGGATATAGTTTTGTAAATCTGAACCGAAAACTAAATTTATATGAATATATATTTTTTATATATATCTTTATATACTAGTATAGAAAAACACAGTTTTTTTTTTCTAAAACTCTATATATAAAATTTTAAAAAATATAAATGATGTAATTTGGGTTATTTGGGTCAACCTGAATCCCAAACCAAATTCAAATTCAGTTTTCGGTTCGGTTCGTTTCGGTTTTAACCAAAAAATAATAATCGTACAACCCGATAACCGAACCGATGAACCCACCTAGTATCGTCATGGAGGAGCACGTCAAATCCAGCGTGGCCTTCATTTTGACGCTGGAAATCCCTGCCACCCCCCCCCCCCCCCGGCCAAGTTGAACGCCAAATAAATGGCGAACATGAAAATGAGAAGAAGACAAAAAGTGATGGTTTTTAATTGAGGTTTTTTGTTGAGTTGTGTTTTAATTGGGTATGGTGTGGGCAAAAAGGCATGTGAAATGGGTGTTGTGAGTGAGAAAGTATTTCGATGCGTAAATGTTAAAAGTGAGGACGCTGAGATGACATCGAGTTGCCACCAAAAATCAATATGCTCATAAGCAGGAATTCTTGGGCACCACTTAAACAAGCTATTGATTGTTATGGACCTAGAGTTGTGTCTCTCATCGTTCACATGTTTCCTTTACCGTAAGTGTCACGTCTTTCTTATGATATAGTGTTTTGGATTGTTTGTTTATGTTCAGAGACGAAGCCAGGAATTTGTATTAAGATGGCTCAAAATTTTTTCCCCCAATAGTAAGATAAAGTTCTTTGTTTTAAAAGCTGGATTAAATTTTGAATTGTTCGGCGTACGAGTTCAATGATTTTTTTGTTACTAACACACAATTATTTGTTTGTTTGGAAAGTTAATATCTTCTCACATAATACTCTAATTTTTTTATAAATTAACCTTACACTGTTCAATATTACTTTACAAAATTAAAATTTTATAATTAGACATACTAAAGTCAAATTTTACGCACCAATTACGAGTAATATTTAACAAGTTTATTAGTAATAAAAAAAATGAACTACCGTATGAAAGAAATACTAGTTGAATCTTGTTTAAAGAGTTTTAATTTAAGTCAGTTATTTATATTATTTTTAAATATGACCTTTTTCCTTCACGTGGTAACATACAATGTAATTTTTTTCTTTTTATACTTACATTTTCTTTCTCTTTCCTCAAGTATCATCTTATTCCTTATACCCTTTTTCATTTTCAAATATGCTCCTCATGTTGATGTTTTTTTTCTTATTTCAATGTAACACGAAGTTATTCCAAGCTACATGGTGGGCTTGTTGGCCGGTTGGGGGAGGGAGGGGGGCGAGCACCCTCCATTCCCTACTGGCTCCGTCTGTGTTTATGTTGTACGCTTGAATTTTATACTGTAGTAGATAAACTGTTTTGACTTTAAGCAATATGATTGAAACTAATAAAAAGATTCAAATTTATATGCGGAGCTTATATATGCGGCTTATGAGCTTATTTGTTTTTCGGCTTATATTTCATAAGCTTCAACTTTTTGGGCTTTATTTTGAGATTTGTAAGCTTATATAAGTTTATTATGATATGATAAACTCGTATAAGCCCATAAGTCTCAAAATAAGCCAAAAAATTAAGGCTCGTGAAATATATGCACTCTCACGAACTCCTAGAAATCTGCATTACATCTGGATTCAAGGACTCAAAAATCGGTATCAGAACTAGGGTTTCATTCAAGGTAAATTCAACTAAATTATGCTTCGTGAGATGTACTAGTGTGGAAAATGTACTACCAAAGGCAACAACTTAAGAAAATCCATGCTTGAAGTTGTACAACTTGCATTAGAATCGGAAAAACTTAAGAAAATCCATGCTTGAAGTTGTACGCTTGCATTAGAATTAGAAAAATGGTGGGTCATATACTCATACTCATATACGAAGTATGTTGTATAGGAGGTCAAAATGCGTATGGGTGGTAACCGATTGGGTTGACATGCAAACACAATTTTGTCCACATATAAGATTTTACTTAGATATAACTAATGCTTAAATACGACTACAAAACATCTACTATTACATCTGTTAATCTGTATACTCTACATTAAATACTTAGTCGATTTTTAACCCGTTTGACCTGTCCAACCCATTTCAAATCAACTATTTTTATTTGAACCAGTTATGGATACTTCTACAAGCAAATAAGTAATAAAAAACCTTTAACTTATGAAATATGCACCGATTCTGCTATATCTGTCGTATGTTATGTCGTAAGACATAATTGATTCTGCTATATGTGTCGTATGTTATATCGTAAGACATAAACCGTGCATACACGTGTAGTTTTACCCTTGTGTATTGGTTTTAGTAGTCTTGTTATGTAAAGTTGTACCATTTCATGAATGAAAGTACATGAGAATTCTTACTCATCTTTGTTGTTTTTGCAGTATGGTTATTCAGGAGGGGTTTATGTCACACCTTTATTCTTTGTTAACGGATTTTTGTTACCAGTGAGCAATGACACAATTGACTATGATGGCTGGAGAAAAATCATTGATCCACTTGCTACCAAACAACAACACTCTCCTTCAAATGTGCTCTTTGTTTGAGAGATTGTTTTCATTTCTGTTGCCTCTTTTAAGTACAATGTTATGTTTGTAGTAGGCGTTTGCGATGTTGTGTTATATGAGTAAAACATGATAACGTGAACATGTTGCATTAAAAAGGAAGGTAATCTACCGTACTAGTTTTTATTGTTAGTGGTGTATTCATAATTTGTATTAGGACAAGCTCGTCTAGCATTTTAGTATGTTTATATATATTGTAGCCTTTTAGAGGATATGGTATTGTGACATTTACGAAGCGTCAAATCTACGTGGAACCTAAAATGGCACGGCCAATGGCATGCCATGATACCGTGCAAGCCAAATGCCAAATCCCAAGTCCCAAGTCCCAAGTCCCTGTAATCTTTTTTTTCTTTTTAATTTGTTTTGTGTATGAGTATTGTGTTTTAAGTGGATATGTTGAGGCCAAAATTAGGGAATGACATGGGATTTGGCATGTTATGAGTGAATAGATGTTTTGGATGTGTATGTTAAAATGAGGTGGCACTAAAAAGTGGTATTTAGCACCGGTTTGGCATACCACGATACCTAATGCTCTTAGTATGTTTATATATTAAGGAAATAAACCCCTTTCACATGGTATCACAGCCTCCTCACTCGATCCTCTCCTAAACTCACATCACCAAAAACACACGATCTCCATATCCATTATATCAATATCTCACCACCATAAACACATGATCTCCATATCCATTACATTAATATCACAACGATGTATTTCCACATTACAAACAATATATCACAGCAAACAATAACAATCAATCTCTCCATGTCAGTTTTTATACATAAACAAACAAATGATCTTCACATCACCATAAACAGACGATCTCCATATCCGTTACATCATTATCACACTAATATATTTCCATGGTTTCCAATACCACACCCTCGACTCTGCATGTTTTATTAGCCGAAAGTTCATCATCTCAAAAACCGTAACAATCGTGGACCTACCCCTACCAATGTGTGTTGACATTTTGCTCGAACAGGGATGTGTAAATGGGGTATATGAGGTGTTTCTTTGTTCATGATATGATAGTAGTCAAAGCAGAAATATTGTTTGTATCACGCAATAAACTTACGGTTAAACACCAATTTCAATAGCATTCAAAGTGAAAATATTGTATCTTTTGGTCTAGCTTCCAATAGCATCCATGCTTACGCCAAGCCCAATTGATACACACTGTTCAGGCCCAACAACAGTTACTAGATTTATATGTTTTATCAAAAAATATACCACATGCCAAAAGACCTCACCAAACCCATGTAACAGGTACTGTTCATCAGGCCCACTTGGCCCGTCAGTCGGGTATTTAGGCCCAACAACAGGATTTCAATGATGACATGTGGAATATGGACAAAGATGCGTCTACTCATTTAAATTTAAATGCAAATAATCTTAGTACTATTTATAATAAAAATATTTATCAGTCTTTGTTGATGACATTAATTTTATACCCGTCACTAACACTGGTCATAGCTTGTTGCCTAAACCTCACCGTCCCCTTCACCTTCATAATGTTCTTATTACTCCACATATTGTAAAAAAAATTACGTACGTCAGTTTACACGTAACAACAAAGTTTCTATTGAATGTGACGAGTTTGCTTTTTTCGTGAAAGATTATCTGACACGTCAGATTCTGCTCCGATGTGATAGCACCGGAGATCTTTATCTTGTCACCACGCTTTTACATCCTACCCACATGCTTTTCTTGCAAGTCATCACACGTGGCATCAACGACTTGGGCATCCAGGAAATGAAGTGCTACGTTCCTTATTTTCCAATAATAGTATTTTGTGTAATAAAGTGAAGTCTTCCCAACTTTGTCAAGCTTGCCAACTTGGCAAACACGTGCGAGATCCATTTTTTATTTTTGATATTGTAGGTAATTATGCTTTTGATATTGTGCATTCAGATCTGTGGACATCCCCTCTTCCGAGTCAAAGTGGTTTTAATTATTATGTATATTTTTGGATCATTTTTCTCATTATTTATAGGTATATCTGATGACATCAAATAACGTCTATTTTATAGCATAATTTATCCCATGTTATTAACCCATTTTGTATAGTTATTGCAAAGAATTGTTACTTAATCGTTTATATTTGAGAATTGCAGTAATTATGGAGTGATTGGTGAAACTTAGCAAAAGGCGCGCATTCTGAAGCTTAAATGAAGATATTTTGAAGATTACTATTCTGAAGACCAATACGTCGTATCCATCAAGGAAGATACGGCGTATCCGTGCCTGCACTCACTAAAGAAGATATGGAATCAATAATATTCTGGAAGATATCAAACGTGGTCCCTACTCCAAGAAATCCCCAATACGCCGTATCCAGCACTTGGATACGCCGTATCGAACCAACTTCCAGACCTTATAAATAGAAAACTCAAAAACGAGTTTTAAGTGTGCTAAATCATATTCTCGATACCTAAACCACAAAAGTTGATTTTTAGAGGAGAAAAAGAGCAGAAGAGGTCGAGCAAAGTTATCAATTCCATAGAAGACAACGTGTAATTCCATATACTTTAGTAATCATTCAGTTTTTGGTATCATTCGTTAACTCGGTTAGTTTACCTTGGCTAAATAATTGCTTTTGTATTTATTATGACGTTTGAAGGATAATACCTTCGGGTATTAGCCATTATTATGAAGATTTGAATGTTTGATATTTGTTTATCGCGATTTCTTGATTTATCGTTGAGTGCTCGTTTATGTTTATCAATTTATACTCGTTTACGCGCTTTTGTATGCGACCTATTGTTAGGATTAATGTTTTCTTAACTTAGTACCGACAGAACAAATAGTTAGTACTGACAGTTATACTTAGTACCGACAATACAAAGTATTAAGTACTGTTAGTTAGTTAGTACCGTTAGTAGATAGTTAGTTAGTACCGTTGAGAAGATATTTAAAAGATATTTATGAGATATTTTAGAAAAAGATATGTAAGCCATTTAGGGTTATCCTTAGCATATAAAAGGATCACCTTTGGCATAGTTAGAAAAGACGACGATAATCACATACAATATCATAGTTAGCAATCTGTAATCCTCAAGAACACATTAATAAAGTTGTTATTCAGTTGTTCATTGTTCTTCTTAGTACCTGTGTTAAGATTCCGCATTAACACATAGTATTCATAGTCATTGTTTCTACATAGTCATTTGTATTTATACAT
>BQNB010086306.1:0-22735 GCA_026074375.1 Tanacetum coccineum | reverse complement strand
TTTATACAAGTTTTCCCCCCAAAAAAAACTCTTTTTTTTAACTATGACGGCTTATGGTTTAGGGTTTAGGGTTTAGGGTTTAGGATTTACGGTTTAAGGGTTAGGGTTTACTATAAAAATTAAATTTTACTCAAGTTTCCCGCCAAAAAAACTCTTTTTTTAACTATGAAGGTTTTGGGTTTATGGTTTAGGGTTTATGGTTTTGGGTTTAGGGTTTAAGGTTTAGGTTTAGGGTTTAGGGTTTAAGATTTAGTGTTTAGGGTTTATGTTTTAGGGTTTAGGGTTTAGGGTTAATTTTTTTAGGTAAAGGGTTTCCTCGGTAAATATATTACACCAAAAAACAATTAAGTACAAAAGGTGTAGGTGAAGTCCTAGAACTCAGCCCGTTACATGGGCAAACAACTTAAGATTGACAGGCCTATCTTAAGAGAACCAAGCAAAAATGCGAAACAAACCAAATCACAACATAAAAAAGACAAGCCTATCTTATGAATACAAACAAGAAGAAAGCTTATTTCCTAACTTGACCTTCTAGCCGAATGTCCAGTTTTTCATCCATATCCTCATCGGACTCATGAT
Source organism: Tanacetum coccineum (assembly GCA_026074375.1). NCBI lineage: Eukaryota > Viridiplantae > Streptophyta > Magnoliopsida > Asterales > Asteraceae > Tanacetum > Tanacetum coccineum. The sequence goes on along the minus strand of BQNB010086306.1, from coordinate 22,156 downwards.
CTTCATTACACTTAGACGTGTAAGACTCTGCCACAGATTCCTCCTGATGAATACCTTTAGAGCTAGACTCTTCACAATCAGCCCCTACTTCCATATTATTTAAAGCATCAAAAGAGTTTGAGGTAGACGGATCCTTTTTCTTAGTAACATCAGCACTCACATGAGGCATATTATTTAGATCTGCTCCTCTCATATTAGTACCCTTTTTTGCCAATAAAAGTTTGGTTTTTGCTTGTTAAGTCGAAAACCATTATCAACCTTTTTAACCTTATTTTTCTCCCTTTTAACTTCCGTAAACCCATCACCATTCGTACCTGCAGATCTAGCAATGATAGGCTCTCTAGCAATCTTTGTGACCTTATCAGAATTATCAAAAGCAATGTCCAGGTTCACTCTCTTTGGGCACATAGCATTACTGTGCCCAAATATCTTACAATCATTACAATGTGGTGGCTTCCATTCATATTCTATTTTGATCACTTCTCTAGTATGTCTAGTCCCATCCTCCAAAGCAATGGCCATATGATTGAAATTGATTATACACTTTAAAATATAAATATAAATATATAAATAAATATATAAAATATACTTATAAATATATAATGTGTGCAAAGCTAGAGGACACAGGTTCGAATCCTCCAAAGCAATGGCCATATGGAAAGTGTGTGTGTAGTGTGAGACGTGTGTGCAAAGCTAGAGGACACAGGTTCGAATCCTGCCTCTAGTTTTTGCTATTTTTTTATTTTTCAAAACTTTAAAAACAAAAGTTGTAGAGTAGATAAAAATAAGCAAATTCTATAAAAGAAACTTAAACTCATAAACCAGTTAACGGGGAACTTCAATAAAATGCGACAAATAAGCAAGCATACTAAAAATTAAACCCCCTAATGATATTTAAAAAATTTTATAATCTATTTGACGCTATTTGAAAATAAAACGTAGGAAATTCCGAAACCGAGAGGGTTTAAAGCTTAAATGACAATCGAGAACGGGAAAACGAAATCCCGTTCTTAAAAAAGGACTTTCAACTATTAACCCTGACAAAGGTAAATTTCAAACTAATGTAAACTACTCGTATAAAAGAAAATTTTATAAAAATCAATTTTATTTTTTTGATTAATTTTTTTATTTTTCTAATTTTATAAAGTTTCAAACAAAAATAAATGACTAAAAATACAAACCTCACTCTGTAAATCTTCTAGATATTTTCTAAAAGTGTATTAAGTAAGAGTGATCGAATAAAAATGTAACTAAAAATTAGTCGGGAAATTAGTCTTAAAAAGCTGAAAATAAGATAGGCTTATCTTTTTACAGAAACAGAAAATGTGTTATAAAGAAAATAATGGAAGTTAGTTTGAAAAAGACCCACGGGCTAAGTTGAATTGTGTGTGTGGGTGAGAGTGTGTTGCAAAGCTAGAGGACACAGGTTCGAATTCCTGCCTTAGTTTTTGTATTTTTGTATTTTTTCAAAATTTCAAAAAAAAAAGTTGCTAGGAGTAGATAAAAATAAGGCAAATTCTAAAGAAAGAAACTTTTATAAAAACTACTAATAATCAGTACTCAGCTAAAAACTTGACAGATAAAATTAACTTTTTTTTGGAATTTTTAAACTAAGTAAACTTTCACAACTGAAAATAGCTCAAAACTACGACTTTATTTAATGAAATTAAATGTTAAAAAATACTAAACTAATTCTAAAAATTCTAAAAAAATCCTGAAAAGTGCATTGAATAATGAAGAATCTAATAAAAATAAGTTGGAGAAAACAACTTCTCAAATAAGCTGTGAAATAAGCTAAAAACGGCTTATAAGCCAAAAGAGCCTAAATGTGTATAAAAGATTACTAAGTGAGAGTTAGTTTGCAAAAGACCCAAGGGCGTAATTGGAAAGTGTGTGTGCATATGAGACGTGTGTGTGTGAGGCAAGAGGTCACAGGTTCGAATCCTACCTCTAGCTTTTTGCTATTTTTTTTCAAAACTTTTTGAACAAAGTTGTAAAACAAATAAAAATAAGCAAATCTTATAAAGGAGACTTTTTGTAAAAGCTAGAAAATAAGCTAGAAAATGGGCTAAAACCAGACATAAAACAATAAACTACTTTTTTGGACCTTTTTCAAAACTTAAGAAACTTAAAAACTGAAATAAGCTAAACTATGGCTAAATAAGCTATCCCTATCTTAAAACTACCCTATTAAGCTAAACTGAGCTATAAATGAGCTAAGTGGATAAGCCATAAGCTGAATTATCAAATAAGCAATTTATTGAAAACTGAAATCCAAACATACAACTTAGCTACTTTTGAGCATAATTTTAAGCAGGTAAAAGGAACCTTATGGCAAAGAGACTTATATTTATATAAAGCTTATCCAAAAGACTACTCAAATCAACTTTTGAAACATAGTTTTAAAATCAAGAGAACAAGGAAAAAGCTTGTTGAAAACTGCTTATTAAGTCCTAACCTATGTAATTTGACCTAACATCTACTTGCATACTAAAAATCAAGACCTAATAACTAGATTTACCTTCTGATTTCTAAGATTGAAAAATGCTACTTTGCTCTTTTTGCTGCTGATGCAGTTTGCAAGTAAAGTGAACCAAATCTCAAATCCAAATAGTCCAGGCTCAAGGACTTGATTTAAACAACTTTAAAACACTAAGTTAAAAACAATTTGAGTGATAAACAAATCTAGAACTGTTTTGAGTTTGAATTGAAAAGAAAATTGAACTTTTATACCACAGATGCTAAATTCGACTTAAATTCTTTGATTAAAACTATAAAACCTATTATTAACTCTAAATCTTGTTATCATAAACCTAAATATGAATTAGAAAGTTGATATCGAGGGTCAAAAAACTATAAACAGTACTAACTATAGTTAGTATTGACATAAGCCAAACACCCCTTAAGACACTTAGAATCCATATTAAGCTTATGAAAATGAGATTTAATGAACAAAATGCAATTATCAGATAGTAGACAACTTAAAACAAAAATAATGCATAATACTCAATAAGCAAAAGAGAAGATGCAATAAGCAAACTAAGAATGCTAATAATTTTTTGGTTTTTACATAGTTTAAAGACAAATGATAAACAATTATGAAGTAAGCTAACAAATGAACACAAATAACATTTAACCACTAAGATAAGCAAGATTAAGCATATAATAACTAAAATAAGTAGACATTAAGCTAATAAGCAGAATTAAGCTAGAATATTAAAGACAGAAAAGTAAATAGAGAAAAATGAAAAGGAGAATACCTACACCTCAGCTAAATAGAGGTGGATTGCTCTTAATAGAGCTTATTAAATCAGCTTAAGCTTATAGCTAAAGATTAATTCCAATACCTAGTCTAATCCTAAAGTTTGACCCTCAAGCACTAATACCTACTTTAATTCTATAAGCAGCCATCCAATTCCATTTAGAATTTAGGTATTCGATGAGTTTTTAGTAGCTTAAGAGTAGTATGAGCTTATGAAACAGTATATAAGAGCTTTTGAAATATAAGAGCACAAATAGTGAAAACAGATTTTGCAAAATAAACTAAGATTTCATAGATTAAAAAGCTGAGTACAATACTTAAAATTGAAGTTACATAGACTAAAGACAGAATTGAAATTACATTAAAATGAAAATTACATAAGCTGAATTAAAAGCTACATAAAAAGCTACTAAAAACTACTACTCACTAGATATCTGATGTGAGTGAGCAAGGCTTGTATTTATAAGAGGAGATGGATGCTTCTAGGCCTTCTTCACACGCGTCTCTTAGCTTTGATCACCACCCTTCATTTATTGCCAATCATTAGATATCCTCTTGTAGCCGTTAGATCAAAATATGATCACACGGATTGCCAACGTGGCAATCCTTGTGTTAGAGGCTTTGTGCTTCTTTTGGCTTAATTTTAGTGCAAAATTCCCATCAAGGCGTGCTTGTTTAGATACATATGTGACATTCCCTTGTCAGAACTTGACCAATAAGGAGCTTTGGATGACGTTTTTGATGCTGACTCATTACTTGGCACTTAGAATCTTTTGGCCACATCATTAATTAAAAAGGGCGTGGGTTAATTTGGGTTTAATTTAAGCTGGGTAAAGTTAGGGAAGAAACGTGAATAGTAACACATTCTTCGCGCTTTTTTTTCTTTTTATAACTTTGTGTTTGACCTGGGTAAAAAGGTGGAATTTAACCTGGGCTCGGTTCTATAATAAAAGAGTTGGGCCGGTGTAATTTGGGCTTGGGTTAAAAGGTAAAAAAATGGTTTATAGTTAAGGGACATAACGACCGTTAGCTATTTAATAAAAATGACTAACGATGTTAGTGATTTAGGGCTTTTTGTGCAAATGGATTTAACAATAAGGGTTATTTGGGTATTTTGAGGGATTTGTCTTTTTGTGGGTTGACCATTTGACCTTTTTGCTATCAACTCCCGGCTCTTGTGCACTCTATCCGTTCCCGTGTCCGTGTTTGTCCGGTTTTGACCGTTTTCTTATGTTATTTGCAATATCCGTACCTACACATCACAAATGACAAAACAAGCAATATACAAGCATAATTTGCACAATTGATTCATTTTAAGGTCATTTTTGGTATAAAAAGGATATGTGATTTCTCACATATCAAAATTCCCCAAACTAAGTGATTTTCGTGTTCTTACGCAATGTTATATGCTCTAAAACCAAATACCTCAAAACTTCCCCAAACTAATCCTTTGAAAAGTAGCAAAGTCTTTTGTGGGGAGAGTTAAGAAATCACAAGCTTTAAAACACCCCATTTCCCATTTTTATGATTTTTATGATTTATATCCTACAATCTACAACTTATTCATGTGTGACATAATGTATTGTTTTCATTATTCATTAATAATTTTTAGGTTATGAAACAAAAGCACTTCATAAGTGTCCAATTGGGGATAAATACATCGTCCCGATCTTTCACCTCTCCAAGCCAAGCTTAAAAACAAAGAAACATTGCAAAAATTAAAGTTATGATGCTAACACTACTATAAAGAGCTAGTGTGTACTTACTTTCTCCTCCTTGCATTCCTATTTTTGTATCTCAAAAGTTTATTTAAGTCATATACCGAAGGCTCTTTTAAGACTTATTTGATATATATTAATTACCAAAAATAAAGCGTTAACGGTTAAAAATGAAATTAATTAGCTCCTAATGTCATCAGATTAAGTCCACATCGGGATTGGGCGACCAAAATTTGGTATTTTATTGGGTTACTTAAGCATATCTGGTACCATTACATGTCATATACCCTTAAGGCTCTTTAAGATCATAAATGACTAATCTCATTTGCACCAAGACAAAATTAAGCAAACATATCCCATTCTTTACCCTCTGGCTCTTTTACAGAATGAAACGGCTATAATTTCACTTTATTAGATTCTTATTACCCCACATTATTAACCTAAGGATCTTTAAGAGGATAAGCAAAATATTTATTAATGTGAGACATTATTAGTATGCCAAATTTAGTTTCCTAATTGTATCATCTTAATCACAAAGGAACTAAAGAAAACCTTCTATTAACTAATTATTAACCAAAAAAACCGCACAACTTTATTTATTAAACAATTATATATAAAGGTGAAACAAGCTAATGGAGGAGAAAAGCACAATTAACACTCATGAGCCTTAAAGAAATTCAACTATTCTATGTTTAGCGTCACAACTTTATACTCTACTTCTATCATTTCTTGTTCTTACAATTAAATATTTCTAATAAAGAAACTCGTGATGATATGAATGCTTAGCTTAATGAAAGTATAGTTCGGCCTTTAATAAGTCACATAGGAATGGCAACAATTCAAACTTTAATAAATCAAACTTTCGAATATTTAAAATCAATTATGGGGAACTTGCAAAGTCTTGACCTTTTCAGCTAGATAGCGTTTTTATTGCTCCTTGTATAATAGATTGCAAATACAATCTTTTTTTATAGTTAAGGAGAAAGCTAATATATAAAACCGGTTGGGTCAAAATTTACTTTTTATTCTCACCAACGAAAAACCTACATTCGTGTCAACTTATTTTTATAGATATGAACAATAAACTAAATATTAAGACTTAAAAAATTTTAAAATTTTTATGGGAAAACGGGTACAGTGAGCACTCAACGGACAAAAGTTGCCAGATCATATCGAAGATTATAGAACCCTTACTAAAATTAAACATTGTCATCAATGTTTCCTAGCCTAAGACTTTAAACCTCATATTAGAATTCAAAAAGTCGAATGCATAATCTAAGCATGAAGAAAGTACTCAACAAATCTTAGCATTTATTTTGTATGATAAAAAGATAAATGTTATTCGTAATAATTTAGGATATAAGATTTCCCAATCTTAATGGCGAGTAAAGGCTACGGAGGCTCGGAGTGGACCAGGACAAAACACAGGAAACACGGGAGTCTTCTATTAAATTTTGGGTCAAACCTATCAAAAATCACAAGCAGAAACACAAGAATCAGAAAAGTACAAGCCTCCTCACATTCAAATGATATAGAAAGAAGATAGAAGGATAAGCATGGGGTGCCTCCCACAAAGCGCTTTATTTTTTGTAACCGAGTCACATAGCTTGACTCGATCCCCGAATTCAAGCATATGAAAGTTCCATCCCGATGAGATGCCACCGGCTCTAAGTGGAGATGCCAGGGTCAAAAATGGTGTTTCACTATCGGTGGATAAGAAGTAAAGGAGAATCCATAGGGTAGGTGAGATACGGGAGAAAAGTATGAATGACAAATGTGAAGGAATCGTCAACTTTAACATTAATCTCACATCCCCCTGGGTCAAAACATTCGTCTTCATTAAGCTCATCAACATTGTTTATCACGGGCACATCGGGATCAATGTCAAAAGTTAAACGCTCATAATCGGGAATAGGATCATCGTTAAGCAAGTTGTTAATAATATCCTCTTCCGAGTCAAAATCACTTTCAATACCCGGTGGTATCGAATCATTCGAACTGGAAAATATATCAATCTCTTCCCTATTAGAGTCACTATCCTCAATGAGAGTAGTAGATGTGGGAAGAGACTCAATAATCGTATGAAAATTTTCCGGCGACTGGGAAGATGAATTACCGCATAACAACCACATTCGACTAATATAATCCTCGTGCTCTCTAACAATTCTTGGAGGAGTTGTGATAAATTTCAAATGTTTGTATCTCTTGGTGCGTGAGGGTTCACTCTTAGGAGAAAAGGTTATCAAAGTATCATCATTAAGCAAACTCTCAAGATAGAATACGTCTCCTTTCGAGCCATAATATCCTTCCTCAATACACGTAGAAACTTCAATAGCTAGAAAAGCATCGATCTCATCATTATCGCCTCCTAGATCGATAAATCTCAACCTCTTCAATTGGAGCATCGTACAAAATCTTCTTCTAGTCATTCGTTTTACATTCCAAATCAAATAAATCATCATTATCTTCGAGAGGTTGTTCATCGATGAATCCTTCGAGAATGGAAGCAACACTTTTCATAGGAGTAGATGGATCATGGTGAAGTAGAAACTCAATGTCGTCTCTTGGAGTGAGACACTCATCCTTATTAGAATCAGAAAGAAGTGTAACTAGGAAAGTCGACTCATCAAGGTTAGAATCATAAGAATCCTTGCACTCGATGTCTTCTAACACTCATCAAAATAGGGTTTAGGTCACTAGGAGACATATTCGTCGTTAATCTCTCGATTTGTGGAGTAGAAAATGTCACCGGAATCATCACGTGGAAAAGTAAAACGTTCTCCACTTATTACTCTCGGTTGTATCCTCAGGTTTCTATTGGATTTGGACAATTTCCTCAACACGGAAAGTGCTAATGGTGCTCGTCCCCCATTATGGAGATCCTTCCGGGTCTCTATAGTCGGTAAGTGTAGATGGGATTGCAAAAACGAGAAAGAAATTTGGAGGTGTTTTGTTTGAATGGAAAATGCTTAAAAATCCACTTTTTAAATGACAAATATAACTTATTTATTAATAATTTGTATAAATTATAAATTAATCAGTCCATTTAGGGCATCCCAATATGATAAAACTTTTATAAAAGCTTTAAAAATTGAAGTTTACATGCCACTTCATCACTTTATAAACCTTTTGGTTTTATAAAGCTATTCTTAATATGGTATAAAAACCTTAAAGCTTTATAATTCTTTAACTTAAAACATACATTTAATGTCTAAAGATTTTGAAAGAGGTCTAGTATTTTAAACCTTTTATGCACATAGATATATAAATGGAAATTCAACATAGGTTGAATTTATAAAATAAACCTTTTTCCAGGTTTTTAAACATATTCTTTGACCTCCTCATAGTGGGTTTGCTATTAGATAAAAATTGAGGGTGTTAATAGATGGATAGGATATCTTCTTTTCCTTCTCACGCAAAAATTCTAGTCTTCTCACTTGAACACGCCGCATGTTAAAACATAATTATGTATATTTCTTATAATTAATACCCAATTCCATCATAGGATATATTGATCACTTGATTATGTATTTAGTGCGGCACGTTCTTTTTGGTTGGTGATTGATCCCATTTATTGTTGTGTTGGTCACATTCACTTATGAACAAAGAAAAGTCAAAAAGAACATATAAAAAAATACACTAACTTAATGTATTCAGACACAGCATTTTAAGTTGTTCCTTCTGAGGAGTCATATCACTACAGAAATCGAATGTAGCAATATTCTTTTTTAGATAGTGAAAAAAATGATTTGTGAATGATTATTGTGTACAATTAACACATAGGCTTATGACTTATATAGTTTCAAAGTTCCCAAGTCTAGTTTATTAAATAGGATTTTAATAATTTGATTAATTGTCTACTTACTTAGTAGAGCATATCAAGTTTGACACAAAATTATTTCAATAATCAAAAATAGGCAACTTATGTATTGATTGATAAATGGTTTACTTACAAAAGCAAGCACCATTTCGGCCATTGACCTAATATATTTTTTTAAGTTTTTTTCAATGTATTTCGCATTAATAAAATTATTTAGGACCTTAATAAGCACTGATTCGATACATATTATTGGTCCTTTTATATCCTTTTTATACAAATTTCGCAAGAGAAAACAATGAAAAAGAATAAACTAATTGTAAAAAAAATTGCCACAAAAAATTAGAAAAAAGTTTCCTTTATTCCATTTCCATTATGTTAAGAGTTGATATCAAAACACAACTGTGATCATTCAATGTGTTAGTTTGTGTGCTTGATAGTGATAGTTAATGTTGCTAAAAATAGAGTTAATTACATTAATTGGAGGCTCGATGCTTTTTTCTTTAGAAATGAATTAGAAAGATTGGAGACTTATTTGTGGAATGCTTTATGACATTATAACACAATGTTGAAACTGTTACTTTCAGACGGATTTGATTTATTCTTATCGTTTTGGTGAATTTGTTCATTCGGTATAATAGGATAAATCGACAGTTAACTACATTCTTGTACAGTTTGGTCGTCCCGTAACACTTTTGGTCCAAATTTCATTGAACGTTAGTTTGACTAGTAAAAAAGTGAAATGACTAAAATACCCTCGGATGATGATGTACAATGAGTAGAATACCCTTTCCTTCATTATTATTATTTAATTTTAATATTTATTTTATTTTTAATAATTAATAATAATAAAATTATGTTTATTAATAATTTCGTTATTTCATTTCATTCTTAAGCCCTCGACCTTTCTTTATCATTTATATAAAAGTGTAAAACACATTCAAAATATTTAAACCCCATAAGCCAATCCAATAACCATCTTCAAGATCCCCGCAAACTCTTTAAATAATCCTAATCCAATTCTCACCAGCCACTAATGAAACACCCATAATTTTCGATCACTATTATTTCCACGTTATATTATAATTGATACTTCTTTTTCACGGGAAATTTTTTGCTTTATTCCATTATGTAACATAGTTTACATTTCTAAAGTAAACGAGCTCACGCAACTACCTGTGCCAATTCTATCTACGTTTATATCAAGTAAATGTCTTAATGTGTCAAGTCAATATTCTAATATCCTTTATATCATGTACGTTATCTATATAACGTAATTTCCATAACATTATTACTAAATGAACTTTATCCGTTAACGTTTATATCAAAACCCTAACTATAGGTATATGTAAATACTATTTAAGGTAAATCTAACAAAGGCAAAGGTTACATGTATAATAGCACAATATTTTGAATATAACTTTCCCTCTAAACCTAGTACAACTCATTTAAGCTCAATGTACAAATCCATTGACAGTCGAATTCAAACTAATCATTTTCCCTCTAAATTCTTTCTAATTTCTTTACCACCACTTTTAGCACAAAGGGTTTTTTTTTCACGGTTTTTTTTTTTTACATTATTAACCTACCCAGAGTCCGTCTTAAAATATATTCTTATACTTTATACAACAACTTCTAAACTAAACTAACCCTAAATCGTCCTAAAACCCTAAAACCTAAACAAAACCCTAAATTCATTTTAAACCTAAACCTTGATCCTAAACCTTAAACCTTAATCCTAAACCCTAATCTTAAACCTTAAGCTCTCCTAAACCCTAACACTAACTCGAATTAAAACCAAAAACCCTAACCCGAAACCAAAACAAACCCGACACCTCCTTATTTCATTTTTAACGCATTTTAAACCAAACAAGCACCTTAAGCACCACTATTACATCACCACCATGTCACTAGCAGCCACACCCTACCTCCTTACAAGCTCCTTCATCACCTCCCTGGGCCAGTCACACACTTGCTCATCCAGCAAAAACACCTCCTTGTCACTCCTTAATAACCGAACCCCTTTCACACCCTTACACCTCATCCTAGCTCTCCATACTCACTATACTAGCCTTCCTTGGTCCCTACTCCATCCACCTTGGCCACCACTCCAAGTAACTTGGCCATTACTTTTCCTAAACTTCGCCTCTAAGTTTCCATAGCCCTATATATACATGCATACATACATACTCTTTCAATTCATCTCTAAAAGTCAACACATACTCAAATCATGTTCTAGCCATGTCCTAGAAGAGAATTGAAGTCCTTAGATCAGATTAGAAGCCAAAGATTAAGAAGAAGACGCCTTCGAACTCATCTTCAAGTCATTTGAACCAAAAACCCTCTTTTTCGACTCATCTACAAGTTTGTAAGTCCTCACCTTGTTCTATAAGATTTTACTTCATTTTAGATCTTTCATTAGCTTTATTAGATCATGTGTAAGTTACTTGTTTAAGCCTTGAACCACAAACCCATGCGTTTTGGTTTTCCTAAACCAAACGAACCCGTTTTGGATTTTTAAGCTCACAAGCTCTTTTCATAAGCTTCAAGCTCGTAAAACTTATTTACTCTAACTTATTTTAGCTTATTATAATAAGCTATAACCTGTAAATTACTTTCTATATTGAAAAATATCAATATTATGGTTTTTGGACTTGTTACGCAAAACATTTCATGCAAAGGGATATATATTGTAAATTCTTGAAACTTATAACTAGAGGGGCTGAAAATGTAATTATCCCAGAGTTAAACTTCAGGGGTTGTTTTGTCGTACTTGAAATTTAAAGGTTTAAAGATTTAAAAAGTTATATTAAAAGGATTAACTTTATAAATATATATATAAACCAAGGGTGTATATTGCCATTTTACATTCTTAAAGGTATAAAATGTAATATTTTTATATTAATTATAAAAATATATTTTATAAGACTCGATTTTATTAAAGCCCGACACATTTGTCATTATCATTCATCGATCGAAACGTTATAAAACAATTATGTTATAAATATAACCTAATTTATCATCCGCTAGCTTTTGAAGAAACCTAAAATGATAAAATCTTATCATTTAATCTATAACGTATCACGTTACTAGGGAGTTTCATGTGAGGGGTTTCATTTGGGTATACGTTTTGATGAGTTTGCTGGATTTACGATTTAAAGTGTCTTGGCTCCTTAAATGTTTACTGCTTGACCTCTGAATTATGATAGCCCGAACAGTGATACAATATTTCCATAAATTAATAAATCAAAGTAAGATGTATGTTAAACTTTATAAAGTTTTGAAAACATAAACAATCACACTAAGACTTGACATATTACCCTCAGGTTACGTGACGAGGCCGTTACTTTCATTTCATATACTTTTGCCATCAATCAGATTTCCCTGTTAAGGTGAGTTCATAGCCTCGCATTTTAAATCTTTTGAATACTTTATAAACCCGCGAGGGGGATACATGCTTAAACCATGAATGCAAGTGTTTTTCCAACTGTATGTTATCCAGATATATTATTGCCTAAGTACCTTCTAGTGCCACTATTTTCATATCATGAACCATTAATTACTTGCGAGTAAATGCAAATATTGTGGATAGATCTATTGGGGGTGACGACTCCCGTTGGTATACCCGTTCATGGGGTAGCCAAACGCACTATATTTGACTTAATGGGTAACCTTGGCAAGTTACCTTTCCACGGGGACATTTGTTCCTCAACCAATGTCACTACGGTGATTTCCATGTTAACGTATTGATATCATGAGCTTAGGGCAATAATACTGTTTTTCATGATAATTGTATGTGTTGCAATTATTACCACTTATGATAACTTGTATTCGATTATTACTATGATAATTGTAAATGCAATTGCAATTATTACTATTTATGGGTGTATAACAACGTAACCCACTGTCTATGATAACTTATATTCAACTATTTATCATAAACCTATGAATTTCACTCAACCTTTGTGTTGACCCTTTTAGCATGTTTATCTCAAGTAATTGAGCAACCTATGGCACGGAGTGACATTGGACTTGAGGACGTCCAAACTTGTTATCATTCTAACTTTATGTTTTCATGTAGATTTTAGGACCTCTGTTTTTGTAAAACTCTGATTATATTGAATGATAACTAAATTTTCTAAAACGTCTCTATATGAGTCGTTTTCTATAATTATGTCTGTTGATCCATGAAGTAATACCCTAGATTAGCTTTCGCTGCTATATGTCAAAAATAGGGGTGTTACACTCACTAAGACCCGTATCTTGGCTTGGCAGTCACACCGAGAGTGTGACAGCAGCCATGGCGGGCGATTCGTACCACTACATAATTGGTAAACTTGAGCCTTATTTTTCTCGTCGACCAAATACAGTCTGGTATAACTTCCGTCGAGTGCATATGGAAGTTATACATGGTAGAAGTAAACATGAGCCTTATTTGTTCTTCTGGTTCGGGGCTGGTCTTGGTTGAGGCTTATGACACCCTTAAATTCGCTCTTGATGCAGAGGGTGGACGGATGGTTGAGTGCGAGAATGTCTCACCTCAGCAACCTCCATGAGCGCATATGCAGGAAAGCTGACTCATACAAGCCGAATGAAACCACCAAACCACTTTTGCAATTTTCAGCTTGGTTATAGCGTATCTGAGACTACAACATGGTTTGCTTATAACTGATGTCCCTATACTTCGGCTTAGTGAAAAAAGATAAGTGTTTTTTGTTTTTTTGTTAGATAATAATAAGTTACAGTTTTGTTGTTTGATTTTTGATCTTTTGCTTACTATCTTCCTTGTTACTGGATTTTGTCAGAATATGCGATGACGCTTTTACAGACGATTTCCAAGGCATATGATTGACACCGGGTTAAGTTGTCGAGGAGGGTCGTACCAATCTGATGCTGAAAATAGCCGGGCTACGAAACAACGAATCTTGGGGTGTTTGCCTTCCGAGTCTCTTATATTAGGTAATGTTGTTTGTTTAAGGTTTAATTTGATTGACTGCATTGTTGTAATTGAATTTACTCCTAAATTTAAGGTAAGATCCAAACGCTGAATACTACTGCCTCATTCCTGCGTTCTCATGCGACGTTACATCACATGACTTCATCTTGGACTTAAGAGGATACGTAGCAAGAAACTATGAGAGTTATCATCAAGTTCTATTTCTAATTGTTTTTCTGCATAATGGTTTATATTAGTAAACTAAAAAGGTGTTTGGCATAGAGCACTAATAAGCTACATTTTTTTTGCATAACGGTTTGTATCAATGATCTAAAAGTGAAGCTGCAAAAACTAATGATGGTTGGTATGGTTCCATCCTGAAGAAATCGAAATATGCCTCGCCACTGAGCTTGAAGGTTTCGTTGAGATTAGTAAGTCCTTTCAACGTATATTCTCAACTCGGTTTCAAAACCAAAAATTTTAAGCTTTTTTAACTGAATTTAGTCCATTTATTATTTAGGTACGAGAAGGGAGGTATCAAACGCTTGATGGGTGCCTAATTCGTGAATCTCGGCTGACATCAAGAGCAATATCATGCCAGATAGCAAGTGACTTCTGTGAGGTATATTATATTGCTTACTAGGGGTGTAGCAAAATTTATGATTCAGCTGGGCGGTAATAAGTAATAACAGATATTTTTACTATGAGTCAAAAAATGGGTAGGATCAGGGTGTTTTGTTCTTTTCTTGATTTTTTAATAATAAATAAATTGTTAAATGTTATTAGTCATATATTTACAATAATAATCTTAGCTCTTTTTCTGGTATAGTTGTTTAGAAGATTCTATGCAATTCAACACATATTAGATAACTTTCGACCTACTTAATTCGCTCAATCCACTAGAGAAAAAAACCTAGAATGACCCAGCTGAACTACAATTTGCACCGGGAAAATAAGTTAACCCAAACGCCCCATAAGAGTGAGTTATAATGTGTGTTTTTAAGTGGTTTTGAAGAATGATGGCAATGTTTTGAGTTGTAGTATGATCTGAAGTTATATAATAGGTTGTGGACAGAGTGGGTTGGGCCGTTTTCACCCAACGGGCGCTGGGTGAAAACGGGTCATTTGGAGTTTTTCAAATTTGAAAAAGTCTAAACAGTCAAGATCCAATCGTTGATAGACAAAAAGGTTTTGCTAATATGTTGGAGGCGCCATTCATGTACTTAATTTGCTAATATTTTGGATAAAAATTCAAAAAGAAATACAACCTACTAATTAAAGGTTACTTACTTTAAGCAGCCTATTTTAATATGTTTTAGCATGAAAACCCATAATGTTTGTTTACAGTCTAAACATAAAACGAGTGTACTTCAAAAGTAAAGTACACCGCATATGTAAGATAAAGATGTTGGTTACACATGGGGAGGTGCTTATAAGCTATAAGCATTTGGTAAAAATATGCAATCCTAAACACCACCTTAATCGTGTTCTTTATCTTTGTTAGTCTAGCTACTTCAAGATAAGGAAATATCACTTAAACTGTGCTTCTATTTGTCTAGAAATTATGATACTTAATGTTGTACCTGTTATCCACCAGGTTTATCAACAATCAATTGGGGCGGTGTGTAATTTATATTGGCCGAAATCTAAGATTTTGATACAAGTCTTGGATGATTCTGATGACCCCACAACTCAATTATTGATCAAAGATGAGGTTCATAAATGGAAAACTGACGGTGCAAAGACGGGTATAAAGCTAGTACTCTCAAGTCTGCTATGAGTTGCAGTTATATTAAAGATTATGAATTTGTTGCCATCTTTGATGCCGGTTTTCAGCCCAATTCTGATTTCCTTATGAAAACCATTCATCAATTTAAGGTAATTCCTTTTTCACGTTTTTATTTGTCTAATTAAAGTCATTTTTACCTTATTAGTGTTGAATAAGTATTGATTGTATTTTGTAGGATAATGAAGAATTGGGATTGGTGCAAGCAAGGTGGTTGTTTGTAAACAGAGATGAGAATTCGTTAACGAGGTTGCAACATGTCAACTTAGAATTCCACTTTGAAGTGGAACAGCAAGTGTAACGCCCCGACCCAAAAGGGTAGAAGTATTACAAATATGGTGTGACATCAAAGGCATACATAATCATAACACAAGCATAAACAGCGGAAGTCTCAATAAATAACCAAAGGAAAATAAGTCAACATGACTTAAGGTACATAAGTTCTTAAAAGACAGACATATCCAAACGAAATAACCGAAATAACGAATGTCTCGAAAAGAAACAATTCATATATCAAAACTAAGATCTCTAGGGTAAGTCCACACTCAGCACTCATAACCCGAAAGCAAACCCCAGCTCCTAGCTTAGATACCTGCCGCAGGAAAAGAAAGTGCGGCTGAGCTTACAAAGCCCAGTGAACAGATATATATAATCGAACGCAAAAGATAACGGAAAATCAAAGGATACGATATAAGGTGCAAAGGATATCACAAGACATGATCAAAGGAATACAAATATAAGGTAAGACAAATCAGAAGTCAATTCATAGTGTAAGGTAAGATGAATCAGAAAATCAAATCAAGTCCAATTACCAAGCCCAAACAAATCATATCATAGTAACCATGGAGTCGCGAGCTCCAAAATTTGTGAAAGACGTAGAATGCACCCACCCACACATGAGTCATGCCAAAGGTGCATCAATGAAACGGCCATGTTACCTTCATGGCTAGGAAACAAATAGTTGCTCGGGTCTCAAACTGAAGGGTTCAAAGCAAAGTCATATCAAAGTTCATTTCAAAGGGATCATAGCAAAGGTTCAATGTCAAAGGTTCAAATATCAAAGGTTCAAATATCAAAGGTTCAAATATCAAAGGTTCAAATATCAAAGGTTCAAATATCAAAGGTTCAAATATCAAAGGTTCAAATATCAAAGGTTCAAATATCAAAGGTAGCATAGCAGGGTTCAAAGGGAACATAATAACTGATCATATAAGAAACGTTCAATGTCAAAGGTTCATAATATCAATGGTTAGCACTAGCAGGGTTCCTAATAGAACATGATAACAGATCATAATAAGAGAACAGATTAAAGGTCTCTAGAGCAATTGCAAATCAAATAAGTAGTAATCAAGATAGAGAGGAATATGTCATGAGAAACCTTAAACGATAAGGTCAGAATTTCTGTACGAATTAACGGGAACGAACGATAAGAAAAGAATAAATTAATAATAAATAGTAAAGAGAAGTAAGGTATTAAGAATATTCGTTTACTTTATTCCGAAGCAAAGCAATAATCAAAGGAAACAACCAAAGGAATATGCAAAAATCACTCCCTCTTGCATCCGACTTAAAGAAATGATGAATTCGAATTACATACCATTCATTTAAGTTATACTTTATATTTTTAAGTATTTCAATTTTTAGTAACTTTCCATTTTTAGTAAACTTTCCGTTTTTAAGTAACTTCACGTTTTTAGCAACATTCCCTTTTAGCAACTTTCCATTTTTAGTTTCTTTATATTTTTAGTAACTTTCCTTTTTTTAGTATCTTTCCTTCTTTAGTAAGTTTCCAAAATTATGTAGTTTCCAAAATTTGAATATTCATTTCATTTGAGATTTATAAGTTATTTGAATAGTTTAGGGACTTAACATGTCAAACCTTTCAAGTTCTAGGGTTAAATATGGAAACTTTCCATATTTAGGGTTTAATTACAAAATCAACAATTTCAATGGTTATAAGGGCGTTAAATATCAAAGTTTCACATTTTATTTCAGATTTATACCCTTCCTATTTCTGTTATTTACAAGTCAAAAGCTAATTTTACATTAATTTACTTATTTAGCCTGTTGGTTTATTAAATTAATTAGAACATTATCTTTAATTATCCATAATTACAAAACAAGCCCTTATAGATTCAAATATGACAAAATCATACTTTATACATTAAATACTAACCAAACCTTATACTTTTCAGAATTTACAATTTCAGTCCCTCTAGTTTAATTAATTAATTTCTAATTACTTATTATATGTAATTAACCATTTTAATCCAAAATAATATCAATATGACATTTTATACCCCCCAACTTATTTTATACAGAATATAATAAATATAATAACATGTCTAAAACAGACCCCATAGTTTCAGAAATTACAAAACAAGTCCTTAAACTTTTAAAATCAAATCGGATAACTCATTAAATCAACAAAACCCTAATTAAATTTTTCACAATCACAAACACAATTATTACCCACTCATTAGCATTAATTGAACCTGGAAAAAATAGTAAAACCCTAACCCTAATTTATTTTATCATTTTTCTTTCCTTTTTCCTTTTATTCGAAAATCGGCAAACCAAGAAAAATCCCCAATAATTATTCGAATCCTTCTTAAATTTTTTCAACAATTTATCTGAGTTATATGATATAAAAAACCTTATAAAAATATAAAATCAATTGTACAAATAATTTTTATGCCGATTTCATAATTAGCTAAAAATTAGGGTTTCGAACATGTTTTAATTTATAAAATCAATATAACATGCATGAATATTTTTCCTATGTATTTTATGAATTATAATGATGAAAAATGAGGTACAAAAATACCTTTGATGATCCTTGGTGATTTTATGAATTTATGCTATTCGGTTGTGTTATTCGAACCAAAATAATTACCCCAATTGAAACAAGCACTCTACAATCTTCCCACTATTTTTCCCACAATCCTTGACCTTCAATTCACCTTAGAAAAATCGTGCAAGCCTTGGAAAAATTCTATGCCGCTTCTTTTGATTTATTAGGGTTTCGGCTTTTAGTTTTTAAGGTTTTACAAATGAAAAATGTATAAGGAATTAAGATAGGTGATTTATGCCGAAATTTGGGCCTTTTAATTTGACTAAAATCAGATTTTAAAATTAGCCAAATTATTTTATATTTATCCATATTTATTTAACTTAATTTGTAAATGTATAAATAAATAAATCCTAATATTTTCGGCTAAATTTATATATATACAAATATTAATTATTTCCCTTACATAATATAAAGTATTTTAAACTTACATAAATTCATAATTGTCATATGCTACATTTTTATAATTTCTAACATTTAAATGAATTTTATTTAAGCTTTTATGAAATTTTCTTGCATTAGGGGTATTTTGGTAATTTTACACGTGTTGAAATTTTATAGTGTTGCATTGCGTGAGGACACGGCAATATCTTAGTATGGGGGATTTTGGTATGTGTTTAATTACACATACCATTTTCCATTAAAACCGGACTTAAATGACCAAAAACGTACCAAAAATACATTGTATTTGAATATTTTTATTTATATTGTGCAGGAAATGGATATCCGACAAAAGGACGAAAAATCAAGCCAAAACGGACAAAAGCGAGCACGGAACGGAAAGAGCAGAAAAAGCCAAAGTCAAAAAGTCAAAGTCAAAGTCAGAGCCGAAAATGAAGAAATATTAAATGGGCCATCCCGTACCCATCTAATGGGTCGGGTCAGCCCATTAAGACATTACATGAAGACTTACTAAGATATGGGCCCAATATCCCTTTTATACATACTCGGCCCAAATACAAACAACAAGCCCAAAACCCTTTAAGACTTAACAGCTCAATCATATGGCTGTTAAGTCTGTTATCAAGTCACAAGGACCTTCCATGCAATAGCATCATACACATTAAAGGGATGTTCCTGCCAACTCCTATAACACTTCTACACTACAAGGACTGAAGATGCAAAAGAACAATACAAGTTGAGGGGCTTTTCTTGACATTTCCCCAAACTTTTACCCAGTATACTCAAAACAATGTTTTGGCGCCAAAGGGTCACTGTATATCTTTAACACACGCTTTGTGTGTCTTTTGTCTCGGCCATAAACAGACAAATCACTTCACCCTACTCCAAACCCATCACCCTCACCAGCTCTCCCCACCTCACAAAACCCCACTTGCCACCTTGGCAATCCTAAACTATGCCATTAGACAAGAAATGAAGACAAGAAAATGGAAGGTTGTGATCACTTTGATTGGGGAACAAGAAAAATGAATGGCAGTGATGAAGGCTTGAAGACTCTCACAAAAGAAACACAAGAAGCACAACAAGAAGAGCCATGATTAAGAATTTGTAGTATAAGTAGAAGTCAATGTAGCTTATGTTCTTTGTCCTGAGTCTTGTTTTTAAACTAATTAGACAATTTTTAATATTGTCATTTTAAATTTCTGTCATTTTAATTTAGAGCATTGTAATCTTTTTTTCAGTTAATAAAATTTTAAGCTTTCCTTTAAATATTTCCATTTACCTAACTTGTCTTTTAAACACTGTCATTTTGCTCTTATATAAGTTGTTGGGTCATTAAAAGCTTATTTATGAGCTTGTTTGCATATTCTGTCAAAAAATCAAAAATCATAAAAAAAGAATTTGTCAAGAAACACATGGAGCAAGGTAAATAGTGGATACCTTGGTTTAGTGCTTCTTGGGAAGCTATAGGATTGTTTTGAGTGCTTATTCCCTTGCCAAAAGCTGTGGACCTTTGTGAGTTTCCATTTTCTTAATTTTTAAATTTCTGGTTTTTTACTGTGCATTTGCTTATTTACAGCTTATTCCGGCTTAATGTTGTTGTTTACTTGTCTTTGTTTTATGCTTATATGTCCTTAGGTTAAATTTTTCTTTAAATCTGTCTTAATTTGCCTTTGATTCTACTTATTTTAGTTTGCTTATTTTAGTGCTTATTTTTATTTGGAATCTGCTTATTTGTGTTTAACATTGCTTGGTTAACATCTATTTTCAAAACTTTTTGCTTAATTTACTCTTAATCGGTTTTAAAAAGGACTTTATAATCTTAAAGGGGTGTTTGGGATAAGGTCTAAAATGGGTCAGTTTGGATGTAAAACCACTTTGGGTCATTAAGCCATATTTAACAAGCCTTCTTAAGATGATTTAATCTGTTTTTAAAAGTTTTAAGGATTAAAATCAAGTTTTAAGGTAAAAACTATATTTTCCTTTAAATCTATGGTTTTTAAGGTTTTCAGAATTATTTGTCTTTAAATTTTGTTTAAAAGTCTGTTTAAAGGCTTTGTTCTTACTCCATTTTGAGTCTAATATGCAGTAGAGCAAAGCTAGTTAAGTTTGTTTTTGTCATTTGTTATCTAAGTCTATCTATCAAAGTTTTCATTAGTTATAAAAAGTCCAATTTTCAATCTGAGAATTAGGCCAGTTAAAAGTGGTTTTAAGATCTGAATTTTTGTGTATAAGCTCATTAGGATATATATTTCATCTATTTCAGCTTATTTTTAAGGTTTTTACTTGTTTTTCTTGCTTAAAATTAAGGCTGCATTAAGCTATTTTGTCTTTTGAAGGAAAACCAAAAAGAGTGAAATATTTGTGTTCAGCCCTTTTCATAAGCCCTTTTCTTAGCTTATATGTGTTTCAAAACCATTTTTTATTGCTGATTCTTGCAGCTTATAGGCTAAGCTTTTCAAAGCTATAAGCTGCTAAGCCATAAGGTTCCATCTTTAAGCTTAAAGATAAGCCCAAAAGTTGTCCCTAGGTTGTTTGGCTCTCATTTTGACCAATAAGCTTATTTTGCTTTTCTGTGCTTATCTGTCTGATTTCTTGGCTTAATATTGTTCACATTTGCTTATTAGGTATAGTTGATCATCTGTTTTAGCTTATCTTTGATTTCCCTTAGCTTATTTTGCCTTAAATAGCCAACTGTTTAGTCATTAGGTCCTTAGTGTAAAAAAAAGACAAGTCAGTCTACTTTCTTTGCTTATTTTCCAGCTTATTTTTAAGTTATAAAAAAATTCTTTTTTTAAAGTCGATTATTTTCATGAGTTCTTTAAATTCTTGTAAAAAGTTTTACCAAAAAACCAAAAAAAATGATTAGGAAGGCCATGGGGGTCGAACCCATGACCTCCCCCTTTGCACACACAAAGCCTCAACACCACACACACTCACCATCTGCCCTGGGGTCTTTTTCATTTATTCATTTACACTATTAAATTAATATAGTCTTTATTTCCAGTTTGCTTATTGGCTTATTTGCTTAATTTCCTGCTTATTTGATCAGCACTTTTCAAAGTTTGCATTTTTCCTGTATTCTTCATAAGCTAAAGTATTTTTCTATATGTTTCTAGAATTTTTATGATTAGTTTACTATTTTTAATAATTTTATTTCATTAAAACTGTTTTTAATTCATATTAAATTAAATAAAAATAAAAATAATATAATTCTTTTTTTCAAAATTTTCTTTTATCATTTAGGACTTAGGAAAATTAAATTTGCATTCGTAGGGTTAAAATTGCTCGTTTTAGGTTTTTGAATCGCGTTTTTAAGTCCTGCTTACGTTTTTAAATTTCGTTTTTTGCTTTCGTTTTTATTGTAGTTTTCCTTTTGATTAT
>BQNB010086305.1:0-28231 GCA_026074375.1 Tanacetum coccineum | reverse complement strand
GAGGTTCAAAAAGATTGCATCTTTGTGTTTATTTCAAGCTGTCTAAACCTCTTGTTCTTTTGACTTTTAAGTCAAAACAGTCCAAGTGTTTTTAGTGTCACAGTTTTAAAAAATCCAACACCCTTTTTCACCATCAAAAATCAGCAAGGGTTTATGTTTTTTTAAGCTCAAAACTTGTTGCACAAGTCCATAAGCTAGTAGACTTTAGCTGTTTTAAGTTAACTTTTCAATTTGAGCTTATTTGACAGCTTTTAATAAGCTGTCAAATAAGCTACTCAAGTTAAGCTTAAATCTCCCCTGGTGCAAAGGGGAGATTTTAAGCCCCTTTTTCTTTGTCTTGTTGTGTTACAAAGCCCAAGTTTTTTGCTTATTTCAAGAGCTTATAAGCTATTAAATAAGCCCTCTAAGTTTCAAACCTTTAAGAGCTTATTTGATGGCTTATTTTTAAGCACAAACCTGCCCTTTGGACTGTTTTGCTAAGTGTTTATATAAGATTGCTTAAATTTTCATTTTTTGCTTATTCAGCTTATTTCATAAGCTCACTTGTGTCCTAGTAGCTTATTTAAGTTAGTTGATAGTTTTGTTTGCTAATTTCCCTTTTGCTAGCTTATTTGAATGCCCACCTTAGTCTTTTTTTTAGCCCTTTAAGTTTTATTAAGCTTCTGTCTACATAAGCTTTTTCCAGCTTATTAGGTTGAAGCCTTTTAGTTTTTTTCAGCTTATTTAAGTTTGTTTAGACTCCCTTTTGCTTATTTTAACCCAAGTCGTAGCTTAAACTACCACACAAGTCCAAAAGACTTAGCATTTTTTTGCTTTTAAGCCATTTAAGCCAAAACAGCCACCTTTAAGCTTATTTTTAAGCTTATTCAGGGCTTTTCGTAAAAAGTTGTAGAAGACAAAGTTGTTAAGCCCCACGAGCTTAACAACTTTGCTTCTTTGAGTTTTCGAAAAAAAAAGGGGAAAGACAATTGGTCCGGGTGAGCAAGACTCGAACCCGTGACCAATCGATACAGTCCCCCTTTTACACACCACACTTACCACTGCGCCCTTGGGTCTTTTTCGTTAAAGACTCAAGGGCTAAGATACTTAAGGGTGTTTTGGCTTATAAGCTCATAAGCTGAAAACAGCTTATTCGGAGCTTATTCATCGTGCTTATTTTTGGTTCTTATTTTTCGTAGGATTGTTAAGGTGTAAAGTATTTTTAGAAAAAATTTCAGAATTTTTCGAAGACATTTAATATTTTTTATAATTTAATTTCGTTAAAAGTTTATTTAATTCATAAAAAATACAAAAATTATCAAAAAATATTTTGCTCTTTTTAGAAAATTTCTTTAGTCATTCTAGTTTGTAGAAAATCATAAAATTTTAGATAGGGCTATTTTTACAACTTTTTACTTTTTAAAGCACGGTCCGGGTGCGAGATTTTGTTTTGACTCGTTTTTGGGTCAAACAAACTCGTCTTTTCGGTCTAGTCTTTTGCATTCTGCGGGCTATTTGGTCCTAGAGTTGTTTAGAAGAAAATAAAAATTTTATTCGTTAGGGTTATTTTAAAAGATTTAGGTTTTCCCACTTTGTTGACTCCGGACACTACAAAAATAGGCAAAATACTAGGAAACCCTAGTACTAAACTCGCCTATAAATAGGGATCCTCTGACACATCAAAAGGTACACTATTCTCACCCGCTCTGACACACATACCCTCTGACAACATGTATACTTACTCTCACGCCGGAGTCTAATCGTGGGGTCCGTCCCCCACGGTAAGACTAACGGTTTACTTTACTTGTGCAAGAAATCTCCTCATTACTTGGTTTAGTACAAGATCCAACCCATTAACAGCTTATTGGTCTAGCCCAACAAGCGTCCTAGATCCATCCCTTATCCCGTCACATATTTTGTACTAACACATACAAAATCAAGCCATGAAAATTTTAAAACAAAACCCATAGATTGATATTGGACATATTGTATTTCATATTATTACCTGGTACGCCTAAAACCTTGACCTTGTATAAACACATGAACTATGGATCTAAACATCTTTATTAACTCCGTCAATATTAATATTAACGAGAATGGATATCTATGATTAATCATGCTACAAAGGAGGCTTATGTTTTATGAATTATAATTTTAAATTATAGGTTTCAACAATGACGGTAACCGGTTATGATGATTGATGCGGCGGTACAACTGTACAAGTGGGTTATGAGAAAAATGAAAGAAATGACAACTAAACTATTTAATTAATAGTAATTAAATAGAAAGGGTATATTCGGAATAAGGAAAAAACTAAGTTAAAATGTAACTACTATTACACGTGTCACTCCAGTATTTTTAGGTTTATAATTAGGTCCGACTAATTAGGTCTGTATATCATTTTTCAATAATAATAACTAGTCATAAATAACTACCGAGCATTTAGTTTCCAAGTTTTTGTAGGATTATAATTGATATTTGAAAAAATTACACGTTTCGTCCCTATGGTTTATACCAAACATCACGTTTCGTCCCTATTTCATTTTAAATACACTGGTACTCCCTAAAAATGAAACTAGTAACACTGGTCGACCTGATTTTGGAATGGTCGTTATAAGCTTTTCTCGTTAAGTCTAATAAATAGAGAGGAAGGTATTTGCATTTTTTGCATCCTGCACACCACCATAATAATGTGAGAGAAACTCATCAAATTTTATTTTCTAAATTTTTATTTTTATACAAAATAAAGAATACAAACTTTAAAAAGTAATTAAATTTTTTTATTTCGGGTTTCAGTTTATGAGCAATAATAAATAAATAAAATTTAATTTTTAAATTTTTTTTTTAATTTCGGTTTCAGTTTACGAGCAAAAATAAAAAAATTTTAAAATTAAATTTATTTTTTTTAATTCGGATTTCAATTTACCTAGCAATAATAAAAGAAAAAAAATTAATTTTTTTGTTTTATTTCGGTTCAGTTACGGCAATAATAAAAAAAAAAATTAATTTATTTATATCCGATTTCTTTTACTAGCTAAATAATAAATAAAAAAAGATATTAAAATTTAATTTTTTTTTATTTCGGTTTTAGTTTACGAGCAATAATAAAGAAAAGAGATAATTAAATTTTCGGTTCATTTTTTTATTATTTCTCGTAAACTGAAACCGAAATAAAAAAAAATTAAAATTTCGGTTATCGTTTTTCCGTTTCACATATATTTTATAAAAGAATTTTTGGTTTATTTTTTTTATTTTGGGTTTCATTTACGAGCAATAATAAAGGAAAAAAAAATTAAATTTTTTTTATTTCGGTTTCAGCTTACGAGCAATAATAATAATAAAAAAAAATTGGTTTCATTTTTTTAATTATTGCTCGTAAACTGAAACCGAAATAAAAAAATGTAAATTTTTTTTCTTTATTATTGCTCGTAAACTGAAACCGAAATAAAAAAAACTTTTAAATTAATTTTTTTTTATTATTGCTCGTAAACTGAAACCGAAATAAAAAAAATTAAAATTTTTAAAATTTTTATTATTATTGCTCGTAAACTGAAACCGAAATAAAAAAAATTAAAATTTTTAAATTTTTTTTATTATTGCTTGTAAACTGAAACGAAATAAAAAAAATTAAATTTTTTTTCTTTATTATTGCTCGTAAACTGAAACCGAAATAAAAAAAATTAAAATTTTTAATTTTTTTTATTATTGCTCGTAAATTCCAAACCGAAATAAAAAAAATTAAATTTTTAAAATTTTTTTTTATTATTGCTCGTAAACTGAAACCAAAATAAAAAAATTAAAATTTTTAAATTTTTTTTTATTATTGTTTGTAAACTGAAACTGAAATAAAAAAAATTAAATTTTTTTTCTTTATTATTGCTCGTAAACTGAAACCGAAATAAAAAATAATAATTTTTTTTTAAAGTTGATTCGTATAAAAAAAAATTAAGAAAAAATTACACGTTTCGTCCCTATGGTGGTGACAGGAGCAAAAAGACGCAAATACCCCTTTAATTATTAGACTTAACGAGAAAACTTAACGACCATCCAAAATAGGGACGACCAGTGTTACTAGTTTCATTTTTAGGGAGTACCAGTGTATTTAAAATGAAATAGGGATGAAACGTGATGTTTGAGCATTTAGTTTCCAAGTTTTTGTAGGATTATAATTGATATTTCACACATTACACTTGAACTTTTACTTGTTTTACACTAATAACCTTGAAGTTTGGGAAGGCGAGGACCCTCCCGTATCAACATAGATCCGCTATTGCCACCTAAGACCCCCGTCCAAGCATCCTCTAGGTTTGACTTACATCTAAACAAACAAATTACAGAATTTTCAAAAAATAATGTAAAGTTTTAGTTCCACCAAGATTGTAGATGGTCTAATAAACCCTTCTTGAATATCCTGGATTTTTCATCTAATTCCATGAACAAAATCTCATTTTAACTCAAGTATATAAAGTAACCCCACCCATCACTAACTCAACCAAACACACTTATAAAAAAATGATCAGATGCAACAAATTTCTTTCACCCACTTGCGGGTCCGTATTATAACTATGATGATGTCATCATTTGTGTTACTTTAGATTGTTATGTATGTATTTTCATGTGTAGACTAGCCATGTTTTCAAACCCGATTCGACTTGACTGGGTTTAACACGACTCGAGTCAACTCAGTTTTCGAGACCCAGTCAGGTTTTTGTTTTCACCCTCATTTCATTTTCATATTTTTATCTCGTCTGTGTGTGCTGGCGTCATTAATTGTGTTTGGATTGTAATGTGTATTTTCATGTGTATACTAGCATTGTTTTCAAAACCGGTTTGACCCGGGTTTTCCCCCGGCGGGTTTAAGACGACCCGGTTCTTGAGACCTAGTTGCGTTTTGGTTTTAACCCTCATTTCATATTCATAATTTTAACCGGTCTATGTATGATGACGTCATCATTTGTGTTTAGGTTGTATGCGGGGTGGCAATTTTCTGACCTGACATGAAACCCGATCTGAAAATGACACGAAAATTAACAGGTTCGGGTTAAGTATAAATATATTTTGGGTTGGGTTTGGGTCGACCCATCTAACCCGTTTATTAACAAGGTCACGCGGGTCGACTCGCTAACTCGTTTATGATTTTTCTTAAATCAAGCATAAAAAGTTTTCTCTAAAACTAATTTATTTGTTAAAAAATAGTGAAAATTAATTTATTTGTTAAGACTTAGAAAAATATCAACAATAACAAATCTAAACACAATTGAGACATTATGTAACAAAAGTGATATACGCTCTTATTAATGCATACCATATTATCTAACTAATGAAAGATCTCGACTCTTATGCATACCATAATAAAAATCACTCCATCTCTCTATATAATGATTCCTTCAACCCTAAGCCTAAAACACCTAAAACACCTAAAGCAGAAGAATATCATAATGAAAATCACTCCCTCTCTCTAAAACACCATTTCATCTCTTTGTCTCAAACTGACTTCTACAATCTCACGTGCCTTAGTAAGTTCTTCAACTAATAACTTCAAATCATCATTTTGAATTTGAAAATCCTTAACTTGCACACGAAGATTTTGAAACGTTGTAAAATCAACAACCTTTGACTTCAGGTGCTCATTTTCATAATTTTTTTTACGCGGACACTCTTCTAGCTCTGAAATTGTCGTTTGTTTACCCTTAACAGTGTTTTTCAGCTCAACTAATTGACCACTCATTGTGTCACGTGAATCCTCTTGTTCTTTATTTTTTTAGTATATTGTTTGTCATTATCATAAAGCAAAGAAAAATTGATCATATATTTTTTGTTTTCTTTCTCGAGTTTTTCACACTATGCTTTGCACGTTGTGAGGCTTATGTGATCCCAAGTATCTCGATACTTGACGAACAATACACTACCACTATAACAAAAATGGACTAACGATGCAAATACAATTCAAAAATAAAGGGTAAAAGTCAAGGGCGGAGCCAGAAAAAAATTCGAGAGGGGGCAAAAAAATATTTAGACACATTGAAAATAGAGTTAAAAAAACATGGTTGACAGTGGCAAACTTAAATGTGTCTGATGCAAATAATTAGTTTGTCCATATAAATATGGTAGAAAAAACTTAAACATACTTGTGTAACATAGCTAAAACATAAATTGGTTCGTTTAATATTTCTACCGTACATGTGCTAATAACCATCTTTAATTTTTTATGACATGTTTATATGTCTATTTATCTATTTATTTATGTATATACTAAAACGTGTCTGATGCAAATAATTACTTTGTCCGTATAAATATGGTAGAAAAAAACTTAAAAATACTTATGTAACATAGCTAAAACATAAATTGGGTCGTTTAATATTTCTATCGTACATGTGCTAATAACCATCTTTAATTTTTTTATGACATGTTTATATGTCTATTTATCTATTTATCTATATACTAAAACTCATAACACAAACTGCCAAAATAGCTTTGACCACCAAATCTATTTTACTTCATTTTCTTACTCCATTTTGTTACTTCATTTTACCTCTCTCAAATCCACCATCTGCACCACCATGTCTAAATTACCAAAACCAAAGAGTTCAAGCCCACCTCGGCGAAGGTGTCGCCATAAGGAAAGACTCTGCCGTAGTTGTCGCTGATAAAGATAAGGACGCTACACGTTCTTTCACAAAGTTAATGAAAAAGATTTGTTTGGAGCTGGCTGAGGAGGTCCCGGGACGCGACCCGGACCATTGGAGATAGGATGCCATACGAGTTCGACCATGTCTACCCTTATGCTAAAGGTATGGACTCGTTAATTCACTGTTGTTGTCAGCACATGTGTTTATGACTTGTGTTCAGTATGTGAATCGTTAATTAACATGATTTGGACCCTTTTTGCCGTTCGTGATTGTTCTGAATAAGTAGTTGTTCTTTGATGACCTCTATGATGTTTTGTGAGTATAGTTATTTGCTATGTTTTCGTACAAATAAACAGAATTGGTCAAATATTTGCTTCAGGTGGTCGTAATGATGTGTGTAACACTGTCTCAAATTATTCACTTCAGGTATTGCTATTGACATATGAAAGTATAGTGATCGCATTATGAAACCTTATGAAAGCTTGATTTTTGGTTTGTTTAAAACACAATGAAGTATAGTGATCACATTATGAACCTGCATGAAGTGTACAATGAAAATTCATGGCACTTATGGAAGACACCTTTTTTTAATCATTGAACGAGTTTATAGTCTTTGGTAGAAACATACTTGTTGAGTATTGGTGAATATGAGAATACTGAAGAACAAAAATTACACAATTGCAAAAGATAAAGAAACGATTATCATTATAGAACTAAAAATTTATCCTTTAAATTATGATGTTGTAACTTGAAAATGCATAGCCGGTAATCCAAGGTTATCGCCAAAAAGAATCATAATTATAACAACGTTAAGTTCACATAGGGTCAGTGGCGGAGCCAGGAAATTGCATCACAGGGGGCAACAATTGCTAAGGCGGGTTAATTAAGAAGATGAAATGTGTCTTTTTTAGTGTAACTCGAAACAAGTCCGGTCGGGTTCGGTTAAAAGCAAACTACTGTAGTTTATAAAAATCGAGCATACAAGAAAACGCAACGATGTATTAACGAGCAAATAACTAGAGTAAAAAAATGAGCTTGTAATGAGGAGAAAAATGACCCATGTTAAGAACTTTTTGCAGATTTAGTGTTTAGTTATTTACAAATTACACTATACAAAAACCAATATCAAAACATAAAAGTAAAGGTACAGGGTTTCCAAAGTCGTTAAAATAACTGTAAGTCACTACAATAACTGTTCGTCATGAAAGTTACTTTTCAACTCCAAAATGGCATGACAGTTCTTGTTGTTGTTTCCCTTCCAGAAATTAGTTGCCATTTGTATGTATAAACTACTAAAGTAAAGGATTTAAACTAAACTAAAATTTCGTTGAGGGCCTTTGCTGAAAAGAGCGTTTGTTGACTTTGATTCTTTAAAAACAGGAGTGAAGAAAGAAAACAAATAGTTTGCTTTTGAAAAAGCTGGATCATTGTGTATACGTAGAAATAGTTTGCTTTTCAAAGATCATGTACGTACTGCTTAAGTAGAAATTAATGCGTAGAAATTTAGATTATCCTTCAACATATGTTTATGTGTGCGGATTAAATTACCATTACTTGTTGTTCTGACTAATCTCTCTGGAGCTATTGTTTTTCTTTCAACTCTTTGCGGAACCATTTTTGATCAGAAAGAGAATGTAAATCATTAATCTAGTTTGGGTAAAAAAAATAAGAGTCTAGTTGAGTTGACTTTTAAGGTTAAACTGATCAATTCGGAATTTTGGACCATTAAAGATTAGTATATTTCTTAAATACTACTAGTATGTACAATTTCGACAACAAGTGGTCTAAAAAAATATCACCAGTTAAGTTTGGTGTTTGACCTTAAAAGTCAAATTGCTTTTTATGTGACCATAGTTGGTTTGACTTTTGAGGTCAATCTTCTGGTTCCAATCTTCATAAATTAAACTAGTTCTTTTAGCATGTAGAAATTTTATGGACAACCCTAATCTAGAAATATGTTAATCTAAAATTTAGTTTTGACCAAAAAGTCAATCTCCATTGTCATTTTGTGTTGTAAACCATAGTCCAATTGCTAGTTTGACTTTTAAGGTCAAACCATCATGTTCAAACCTTTATAGCTCAATCTAGTTCTGTTAAGATCTAGAAAGTTTACATAAAGACCCTAATCGAGTAATGTGTTTACCGATTACATGGTCGACATGTCGTGTCTGACCTCAAAAGTCAAACTCAACTATCGTGATCGATCATTCTTTAAGCCAAAGACAGTGAAATAGATTCTGTATATCTGGACAGGATTATGGTGATATTCGAAGGGCGTTCTTCAAACTTTCTAACAAAGATGAATTCACGAATAGATGGCATGTCCCTAGCTCTAACTAATATCTCTACTTTGATAGCACTGGAGTGAAGTATTACAACATGACACTGGTTTGAAAACTCGAATAACCTGGTTTCTGTAAAAATGACAGCACTAGTGACAATATAACTAGGGATTTAAAGTTGCTGCAAGAAAACTGATATTTTGAGGCAGATGCAATAATACCAAA
Source organism: Tanacetum coccineum (assembly GCA_026074375.1). Lineage (NCBI taxonomy): Eukaryota > Viridiplantae > Streptophyta > Magnoliopsida > Asterales > Asteraceae > Tanacetum > Tanacetum coccineum. The sequence goes on along the minus strand of BQNB010086305.1, from coordinate 19,116 downwards.
CTAACCATAACTCAAATGAGTATCCGGTTCTTGTTAGTTGCATTAAGAGCTTTAAAAAGGCACACCAAAATACTACCTGTTAAGCCAATCAACAACTAAAATGTACTTGTCTTGCGGGCTAATGTTCATCATTGTTTAATAGAGTAAGGAATGGCTGGTAGTATGACTAGTCATACGCAACAACCACCTCAATTACATCATGGTTCCTATTAGATGTGGTAAAATAGGTGCGCACTTGGTTTTGATAGGATAACAGGCCAAGACTCGAGGCAGGACAGTTTCCGTTAACTTTGACAATTTTCCCAGACTTTTTTAATGTTATGTGCTTGACTCATCAAAAAAAGTACACAACCAAATTGACAAATTCATAAGTCAGCAGACCGTAATTGCTAACTTCAATTCTTATATGTTACACATTAACTCGGTTATGATACTGGGTCTAGAAGCCTCTGGTTAAATGTGACAAGAGATATTGGATAAGCAAATAACATGAACAGAAAATGAAGCCTGAATAAGAATGTACTTCGATTATAATAGCAAAGATACAAAACTAGTCTTCTAACAATTAACTTTGCTTGAGTAAAAATGTACCTTGTCAACGAGTTCATAGCCAACTTTGAGCCTTACATCTTGCTCTTTCTAAAAATCTAGAATGTTCCACACCAACTCGAGAGCTCCTTGTGGTTTTGGCTGGTTATGATGCATAAAGATAGTATAGGAATTAATGAAAGTTATTGATGCCTTATGTTTAGGAAAGTAATAGTGTTCCCTAATATTGTAGCAGATAATACCCATTTTAACCCGCCACCTAATTTCCGACCATTGCTTATATGTATTCTAAAACCAAAATACTCAAAAAATGAATACTGAGACTCACCTGATTCAACTCTTGGTCGATATCACAACATCCTTTAAGAACAAAGTTGACAAACCTATTGGATGCCACTGGATATGCCTTTTTACCACGTAAGGTACAACGAAGTTTTTAATTCTTATCATAGTGTAATCCAGCTCCAAGACTAGCCTGTATTGAGTAAGTAGATGTGTTATCATCATGTAAATTATGACATGTACACATCTTTTGTACAGGTAGTATAAGTTTGGAGGGACATTGTTAGGTAACGGGTCAAAACAAGTAGATTTTTAGTAAATCCACAACAGGTTGGGTTGACGTAAGACACTTTTTGTCACATATTTTACAGAAAATTAGTATGTTCATATTTTACCTTCATCAAACCACCAAACTAAATCCAAAGTTTACAGCAAATAAGTAATACCACATCAATTAGATCACAATAACACAAACCCACAACTTAATAAACAAAAAAAGAGAAAACCCTCAAGTATCACATAAATCAATAAGTCATAGAATTCATTAACCATATACATACCTTGGATTAATTAAATTCGGTGATGTTGATTTAAGTTTTCTTAAATCCTAGTAGGTTTTCTTTTGAGAGATTATTGGATGTTTTGTTTCAATGTCTACTTTTGTATGTTCGAATTTTAGTTTTCACCCCTAGGTTTCTTCACCATTAACTCCGCTTACCCCTAAAGTTTTTTATTAAAAGTTGACACATATACTTTTTTACACAATTAGGCTGAAAAACGAATAAAAACGAATTTTACATAAACAAGCAAAATAGCCCGCGCGTTGCGGCGGGGCGTAATTTTTTTTGAATCAATTTTGAACGAATATTCATTGAGAATGTGCCCGCGCGTTGCAACGGGGCTGACTTGTATTTGGGCTTTTTTTTAATTTTTATATTGCCTACTTGTATGCTCCACGTTATTATACTCGCGCCATAAATGTTGACTAAGTAAAAAAGAGAAAAAAAACAAATGGGCCGGCCTAAGGCGGGGCTTAATTTTTTTCGAATTGATTTTGACCGAATATAGAGTGGGAATATGTTTTTCGAATTGATTTTGACCGAATATTGAGTGGGAATGTGCCTGCGCGTTGAAACGGGGTTGACTTTTTTCAACCTTTTTTTAATAATAAATGTTGACTAAGTACAAAAAGAAAAAAAAAACCAAATGGGCCGGCCCAAAAGTGAGTTTTTAATACTTTGACTAAGTACAAAAGGAAAAAAACCAAATGGGCCGGCCCAAAAGTGGGAGCCCAAGAAAAAAAACACTATAGCAACTATGGCAAAAACAACGTAGTTTCTTGCCTAAAATGATATATATAATAATTTTGGCTAAATAAAGAAATATTTAAGGTTTTTTAATTAAACATATTACAAAAAACAAAATTAAATAAATAAATTCTTACTTAATAAAGTATGATTTGATTTTTCTGAAATACGAAATCTCCACTTGACGTTTTCCTTTACTATATAAAAGATAATAAGATTTGAGTTGCTTAAAAAAGTGCAATATTAGGCCTCTCCGCAGGATGGTCAAAACCTCCCAAGAATATCAAAACATAAAAGTAATTGGATGTGAAGAATTCTTACTTTAAGCGGGTTGTGCTAAACCTTTCTGCAAACTATTGAAGGTCCGCTACTATCTCATGGTTAAACCGTGCAGCCTCCACACGAGCACATGTCGTAGCCAAGTCCTATTTTACGGTTGCCAGCCTTACATCAATTTCCCTCATGTTTGTTTTCCTATATGTATTGAAAAGATTCTTTTACTTACATACTTATATGACATATAGTGTAAGACAATTTTACCAGGTATATTCCGGTTAAGTTGATGTTCCTAGACCCACAAGAGTCAAAACATCTATACATACTCAACTGAGCCACATAGAGTCAAACGTATACAAATCCTAAATCAAAATACCATTAAAAAACCAAAAACTTCAAAGTTCAGCCATACATGGTCAAAATCAAACACATATCATAAAGTCATATTAACCCCAAATCTCCAAATCAAAATACCTAAAAATTAACAAATTGACTTAAATCAAATTATAAATTTACATAATACATATAAGTACAAATAGATAAAATAAAATTACCCAGGAAGGTGGTTGCTTCACGTGGCGGTTATTGTTCTATTGGTTAGCGAGAGGTAAGGGTAACGAGGGTGATGGTGGTGTGAGGCTACTTTTTACCCTCACACTATCTCGCACACTTCACTACTATCTCATTTTTTTTATTAAAAACTAAAGCTTTTATTCTTAAATTAAAAACATTACATTAAAAATTAAAAAACATCATAAATTAAACATTGCAATTGACGTGTTCGATTAAATCCGCTTTGAGCATTTGATATTCTTCTAACGATTTGATGTACCTGATAATTTTATGCTTTTGTTCATCGAATCGTATGAGGTCATCCGGTTGATGTTCTTCCTCCGGATACCATTTAGGACATATCGCCTCCTTACGGTCTTTTAAAATCATATTATGTAATACGATGCATGTATACATAATATTCGCTAATTTCTCTTTGATATACGACCATGTGGGAGTGGCTAATATAGCCCATTGCTTCTTTAGAGCACCAAATGCCCGTTCAACATCTTTTCTTGCCGCTTCATGCAATGCCTTATAGTGTAATCGTTTGTGGTCATCATCAGACAAATTTATAACTGACTTAACAAATGGCACCCATTCCGGATATATCCCGTCACAAAGATAATATCCCCAAGGGTAAGTTACGTCGTTGGCCACAAACGGAATCTCTGGTGCTTTCCCTAGTTTGAGATCGTTGAGTAAAGGGGATCGTTGAGTAACGTTGATGTCGTTGTTCGCCCCAGAAACACCAAAAAAAGCATGCCATATCCATAAGTCTTGTGATGCAACAGCCTCCAACAAAAGTAAAAGAAAGGAAAGTAACACTTTCCTCCTAATTTTGGGAGGAAACACTTTACATTAAGAATCAACAAAATTACACTAACTTTACTTCCATTTCATTTCCTTTTCCTCCTTAAGTGTTACTTGAGAACACAACATCTTATGCTTCCTTTTCCTTTTCTTTCTTTTTCTTTCTTACCTTTAACTCGAGAACACAGTGTAAGTGTAAGCAAAAAATGAAAGTGAGATCCAAACGTGAGAGGGTACTAAAAATTGATAAGTTTTTCATTTAGATTTCACAATTTGTGTAGTGTTGATAGATCGGTTTCCTCATAAATACCGGTCTAATTATATTTAAAATTAGATAGATCGGTTTTTAGCCTAATAACCGATCTTTTTGTTACATTTCCACTTCTTTTTCAAGAATCAAATTAAGTCCAACGACACAAATTTAATACCAAAAATTTAAGCCCAAGTACCAAACATGAAATTAAACTAAACTCTAGTCCAAACTCAACCTTATACCACTTTAGCAAACATTAGCCCAACTAAACTTAACCTAACCCAATACAACTAATATCTTAATACAATCCACTCATAAACACCCTAGCCAGGCAGCCACACACTTTTCTCCTCACAATATGCTAACATCTTTTCTATCAACGAAAAACACATCTTTCTTTTTGATTGTTGGTTTGAGTTTAAGCAAACAAAATAAGATGAAATGGTTCTCCTCACAATATACTAAACTCTAGACGAAAAACACAACTTTTCTGTCAACTATTTCAAATCTTGAAGTGGGTTTGTTATGATGTTCGAAACAAGTAAGTACTGGAGATTCTTTAAGGGTGTGAATTTTGAGTGTTAACATCGTCCAGAGTCGATCATACATTTTCAACACATCTTACTCCAGTAAGATGTGCAACCTCTTACCGTGTTTGACTCGCAATGAAACAAATTAACAAACATTGTGTCTGACCGCGTATGACTAGTAAGATGTCAAAGGCGGTTCAGACGTTTTGGGTAAAATCAAAAACACCCATACTAATTACAAGTACAAATTAAGTTTATATATTTACCTTTTACCATTTGATATGATCAATATTAGTTAGGGTGATACTAGTCAGCATTCCACGTGTTTACTGTTGAGTTTCTTATTATTAGTTACAAGTATAAATTATGCAGGGTTGCATTTATATGTTTATGTATGCAATGTTTGATGCGTAGTTACATAATTTTGTTACACGTTTGATTTTTTTGTTATTACAACTAGAAATTAAGTTTCTAAATGAAATAATGAAATTAGGTTTTGCACTCTGATAGTTATTGTGTTATGATGAAATAAGTTTGGGTGATATTAATTAGCCACTTTGCTTGTTTAATGTTCTCTGATCGACTTGGTAAAAGCTCAAAATAAGCTCGAGCCAGAGCTCGACACTTTATTAGGGATCGTTTAATAAATGAGATTGAGCACGAGATTCATACCCACAACCTGGTTAGGATAACAAGCCTAAGAAATACACGTCCATATACTTTGTATATGTACTTATGCATATTTACATGTATAGATGAGCCTAATTTAAATAAACGATATTGAGCCTATTGTACTTTACAAGCCAAGCTTGTAAAATACTTATATGTGAAGAGTTTGATGCCCATACCGGTACTAAGTTACTAAAGTATAATCGGTATAACTGAGAAGTAGGTGTTAAGTTTGAAGATTGATATATCTTTTGTTAGGACTATGTGCTTTCCATTTTTTATTAATTAGGTAAATATGTTATTATTGTAGAATTTGATGCGTATACTGGTAGTAAGATGTCGTCTACCAATATTGATGCTCTTGTTGTTCGGATGTCGTATAGTCCGACTAGCGGTCATGATGTTGTAGCTATACTCGAGGTTAGTGGCAGGTACTGTCGTTCATGGGTTAATATATTATTATTTTTGATTCTTGAAATTTAGGATCTATGTAAACCCGAATCTATAAACTTGTAGCATCATTTCTATAATATTTAGAGTTAATTACATGTTTGGTCCTTGTAGTTATACCTAAATTGCATGTTTCGTCCTATTGCGACGATAATTACACCCGACATCCCTGTAGTTGACCCAAATGGGTTGACCGGTCCTTTGACCCTAATCCCATCCATATCTCCGTTAAGCTGCAGGGGTATTTTTGTCACACCACAACAATAATACCCCAAGTACCCTGTTTTCAACATTAACTAACATCAGTTTACTTATTATCCCTCCCGCTTTACTTCTGCCAAAAAAACACAGATCTTCTTGTCTTTCCCTCCTTCTTGTCCATCAAAACCAACTGTCCACTAAAATCCATAACATAATGAGTTCAGACCCAAATTATGAGTGGGAACAACTACTTGACATTTATGATTTTGATCTCCCACTAACCCCTTTTCTCCGTCCCTGCAACAGCCAAGTATGTGAGACAACCACAACCATCACAACCCAAAACACTGCTGGTAGTGTTCAAGTAGAGGAAACACCGATTAGGATAATAACAAGTCCTGCGAGTGTTGTTCAAGTAGAGGAAAAGCCAGTTAGGATAATACGTGATCCTGCAGGTATTGTTCAAGAAGCCAAGCTGCTTAAACAAAGGGATATTCTTCTTGGTTGGGATGAGGCTGTATTGTCGACACAAGAATATGTGAAGATAGTTGTTGAGGATGTTGGCGAGGATAAGGATTTTAAGCGTGCGTCATGGGTTAGCGCGGTTGAGTTTGTTAATGCTAATGATGAGGGAATTGTAAATAGGTGTTTAGGAGATATTGAGAACTATCTCAAGAATGGGAAACTTAAGCATGTTTTTGCAATAATCAAGTCTTGTACTCTAAATGCTATTGGCGATCTCACAGTGACTCTGAAAGATCTTTCAGGTACGATAGATGGTATAATACATCACAAAGTCATTGATGAGGGGGGTTATGGAAAGGACATTACTGTTAGAAGTGCTCTAATACTTGCTAATGTTTTTGTATTTTCTCCCAAACCATCAAAGCATTATCTTAACATTACAATGAGAAACGTGGTTAAGGTTTTTCATAAGGATTTAGTTTCTGGTAATGGCAGTGGTGTAGGTGGGAGTGGAATGTTGATGAAAGAAGAAAAAATAGTGAAATTGATGGAAGAAGAAATGGCTGATTTGGAGTTGCAGGTTTGTTAGAATGTTACTCGCTCAAGAATGGCTATGAAGAAGCTTTAAACATCAGCATTAGAAGAAGAAGCAAAGCTAAGACGGGTCACGACGTGGTTTGAGAAATGTAGGAAAGAAGTAGAGTTCGATGAGGAACATGAGAGACAACTATGGGGCTTCTATGGAATAATTTAAGTTGTATCAGTTTATGTTTGATCAATTTATATCAGATTATGTTTGACCAAATTATGTTTGAATAATTTATGTTTGTATCAGTTTATCTTTATATTTGAAATGAACGAGTTATGAATGGAAATTGTAGTTTGCAAAGCATATCCAATGTAGTTAAATGAACATAAGTTTTAAATGGAATGAGTTATGAATGGAAATGTAGTCAAATTAGCATGAGCATTTTCATTTGCAGTTGCAGTTAGCACTCTGCAAAGTCACACTGCAAATGCTAAATAGGCATGAGCATTTGGCATTTGCTGGTTGACTTTCTAAAGTCAAATTGCAAATCCTAAATGCTCATGCCCATTTAGCATTTGAATGTCATGAGCATTTGCAGTTGATGTTTGCACTCTACAAATTAAATCCAAACACCTCATTATGCAGTCAAACTACATAATCCAAATTGCAACCAAATCATATCATTTGGCATATGCAGTTTGACTTTCTAAAATCAAACTGCAAATGCCAAATGCTCATGCCATTTAGCATTAGAATGACATGAGCATTTGGATTTTTATTTTGCACTCTGCAAATCTAATCCAAACACCTCATTATGCAGTCAAACTACATAATGCAAATTACAACCAAATCATATCATTTGGTATTTGCAGTTTGACTTTCTAAAGTCAAACTGCAAATGCCAAATGCTCATGCCATTTAGCATTTGAATGGCATGAGCATTTGCATTTGTAGTTTGCACTTTGCAAATCAAATCCAAACACCCTATTATGCAGTCAAACTGCATAATGCAAATTGCAACCGAATCATATAATTTGGCATTTACAGTTTGACTTTCTAAAGTCAAACTGCAAATGCCAAATGCTCATGCCATCTAGCATTTGAATGGAAAGAGCATTTGCATTTGTAGTTTGCACTCTGCAAATCAAATCCAAACACCTCATTATGCAGTCAAACTGCATAATGCAAATTGCAACCAGATAAAGATACTAAATGTTTTAAAACATCAAAATAAAGATTCTAATGTCAACAACCCAAAATACATATATTAAATTGTTTCTAGCCATCAACATACAACAGATAAAGATACTAATGTCAACAAATCAAATCATAGCTATTAAGTGGACTTCCTCTTTCTTGTAGCTGAAGGTGGTGGAGCATTAGAACCAAACAAAGAAATTACACATCCTCTCATAGATATTTTCATGTACCCTCTTGGAGCAGTAGAAGCAGCTTGTGCATTGGAAGCGGATGCAATAGGAGCTCAAGATCTTGTGGAAGTGGAGGCAGTGGGATCTTCATCATCATCTTCATCACTGGATATTTGAACCACTTCTGCAAGCATTGCCTCCTTAGCATTCTTTGCCTTCTTTGCCTTCAATTCTGCCAGCATTGCCTCCTTTGCCTCCTTAGCCTTCTTTGCTTCAATTATGCCTCCTTTGATTTCTTTACCTCCTTTGCCTTCAATTCTGCCTCCTTAGCCTTTTTTGCCTTCAATTCTGCCTCCTTTGCTTTCTTTGCCTTCAATTCTACCTCCTTTGCTTTCTTTGCCTCCTTTGCCTTCAATTCTTCCTTCTTTGCCACCTTTGCCTCTTTTGCCATCCTTTGCCTTCTTTGACTTCTTTGCTTCCTTTGCCTTCTTTACTTTTAGCAACCTACCAAAATCCTCTTCAAGTTTTTTGATTTTGTTTTCAAGATCAAGAGTATCAATATCATAATCATCAACATACTTTGCCTTTATTGCCTTGGCCAAATCCACTTCAAGCTTTCCTAATCATGCCAAATGATATGATTTGGTTGCAATTTGCATTATGTAGTTTGACAGCATAATGAGGTGTTTAGATTTGATATGCAGAGTGAAAACATCAACTGAAAATGCTCATGACATTCAAATGCTAAATGGGCATGAGCATTTAGCATTTGCAGTTTGACTTTAGAAAGTTAAACTGCAAATGCCAAATGCTCATGCCTATTTAGCATTTTTAGTGTGACTTTGCAGAGTGCTCACTACAATTGTAAATGAAAATGCTCATGCTAATTTGACTACATTTCCATTCATAACTCATTTCCATTCAAAACTCATGTTCATTTAACTACATTGGATATGCTTTGCAAACTGCAATTTCCATTCATAACTCATTCATTTCAAATATAAAGATAAACTGATACAAATATAAATTGTTCAAACATAATTTGGTCAAACATAATCTGATACAAATTGATCACACATAAACTGATACAACTTAAATTATTCTATAGAAGCCTCATAGTTGTCTCTCATATTCCTCGTCCAACTCTGCCTCTTTCTTACATTTCTCTAACCACTCCTGTCAGCCCATGCTTGCCTTGCTTCTTCTTCCAATGCTAGATTTAATGCTTCTTCATTAGCCATTTCTTGATGAGTAACATTCCAACAAACCTGCAACTATAAATCAGCCATTTCTTCTTCTTCTTCCATCAATTTTACTATTTCTTCTTCTTCCATCAACATTCCACTCCCACCTACACCACTGCTATTACTAGAAACTAAATCCTTATGAAAAACCTTAACCACGTTTCTCATTGTAATGTTAAGATAATGGTTAAGGTTTAGGGTTTAGGGTTTAGGGTTTAGGGTTTAGGGTTTAGGGTTTAGGGTTTAGCTTTTAGGGTTTTGGGCTTAGGTCTTAGGGCTTGAGGCTTGGGGCTTAGGGCTTGGGGCTTGGGGCTTGAGGCTTAAGGCTTGGGGCTTGGGACTAGGGCTTAGGGCTTAGGGCTTAGGGCTTAGGGCTTAGGGCTTAGGGCTTAGGGCTTAGGGCTTAGGGCTTAGGGCTTAGGGCTTAGGGCTTAGGGCTTAGGGCTTAGGGCTTAGGGCTTAGGGCTTAGGGCTTAGGGCTTAGGGCTTAGGGCTTAGGGTTTAGGGTTTAGTCCATGAAAGGAAGAGAGAAGTGGTCTTTACGGGTGGCGTCATTTAATTTTCGATAGTCGATACAAACACGCCATCTCGTGACCAATCTAGACGGAATTAACTCATTATTATCATTTGTAACCACCGTTATACCACCTTTCTTTGGTACGACATGCATAGGACTAACCCAAGGACTATCCAAGATAGGGTAAATCAATCCAACGTCTAAAAGTTTGATAACTTCATGAATTTTTAGATTTACCCTTCTCTGGTGTTGGACAGCAGGTTTAAAGTCATCTTCCATCAATATTTTGTGGGTGCAAAAATTAGGATCAATGCCCTTGATATCAAATATTTTCCAAGCAATTGCTCGTTTGTGTGACTTTAAAACCTTAATAAGCTGATCCTTTTCCTCCCTTTTCAAGTCATTAGCGATAATCACGGGCAACTTTGAAGTTCCCTCAAAAAATGCGTACTCGAGGTGGGGAGGTAAGTCCTTAAGTTCTAATTCAGGAGGTTCTTCAATTGAAGATTTAGTCGTTTTGGTTTCATCATTTTTAAGCTCTTTAGGAGGGAGATCTTTTGTGGGATCATCATATAATAATTTTTCAAGAAAAATACTATCTCTCTCCGAATCATATATTACATTATAAATTTTAGGTTGTATTGAATCATCTAGAGCAAGAAAGGCGTCAGTCTTTTCAAAGAGAAAGTCACTATCCTCGAAGGGGGTAAAAGATGGGGAAAGAGACGCGACAACAAGATCAAAAGAAGGAGTAGGACAACCACTCAAATTGATTTTTGAACATTTAACACTTCATTAAAATGGTCCTCGCATGCAGTGTCAATGATATCAATCTGATTGATCGACTTATTTCCATGCTTTTGAGGATATTTCGAAGTGCTCTCAACATTGAAGATTAATTCTATACATCGACTAGAGCATGGGCCGTCCTCAAGAATGGTCTCCCTAAGATAAGGGGGACACGAGGATCGATGTCATAGTCAACGACAACAAAGTCAGCAAAAAACGTGAACTTACCCACCTGCACAAAGACATCCTCTACTATACCCTAGGTAAGCAACCAATTGGTTAGCTAACTCTAAGGTCATACGAGTGGGCATAAGTTCAGGTAACATTAACTTTTTCCAAACAGATAGAGGCATTAAGGTGATGCTGGCACCTAGATCGGCTAGGGCCAAGCATTCCTCAAGTTTCTCGGGTAACTTTTTAAGGGGGACCGCTGAGCAATTCTCATTAAGAGGAGTATTAGCCAATTCTAGAAGTTTCTCCTTATTAGTAAGGAGATCTTTCAACATCTTAGCATATTTTGGCATTTGAGCTAACGTTTCAGCAAAACTGATATTAAAGTGTAGTTTTTTGAACATCTGCAAGAACTTATGAATTTGGATATCAGATTTGTCTTGAAGCTTATCCTTGTTCAACCTCAAAGGATAAGGAATAGGAGGATGATGAGGATTTTGCTCAGGGATCTCATTCAATTTAAAAGCGGGAGCTGGCTAGATTACTAAAGATGGGACTCGTGTGGTACTTTTTGAACTTGAAATGTGCACCTGGTCCATGGTCGTCTCTGGGTCTCGTTCCACCTCCTTAGAAGAAGAAAAAGAATTAGGAGATGGAATTAAGGGTTCAGCCAAAGTAATACCACTTCGTGTAGTAATTACTTTAATATCTTCCCTAGGGTTAGGAATGGTGTTGCTAGGAAGCACCCTGAGGTCTTTCATTAAAAGATTTTTCAATTTTTGTCATTTGATTTGCTAATAATTGAAACTTAGCATCAGACGCAATCATATGTTGTCTCAATATCTCATCCGTAGATGGAAAATTTGGAGTTTGGTGAAAATTCGTTTGAGCTTAACTTTGATTGAAATTTTGACCTTGGTTTTGATTAAAGCCTTGATTCTGATTATAATTATTCCCTTGGTTAAAATTTTACCCTCGGTTGTTCTGATTAAACTCTTGATTCTGATAACCTTGATTAAAACAATTTTGATACTCATTATGATTATTCCTTTTCTGAAAGTTTTGATTATTCTGATTTGAATTATTTTCCTAATTGAAACCGGGTGGCCCAAGATAATTGTTGGAACGATAGCTTAATAGATTACGATTACCCTGCGGTTGGTAAGAATTACCTCCCGTGTTATAGTTTCCCGTAGCAGCATATACGTCCCCTTAAGTGAAGCCACCAGTGGCTTGACACTCAGAATAATGATGTGGACCACCACAAGTCTCGCAACTTGGATTAACAACATTAACTTGCTGATTTGATTGGCTCATTCTTAGAAAATTCTTGTTCATTTTGGCAATTTGCTGAGTAAGGGCCGCTATCTCAGGAGATGAAGAAGTGATCGATCTAGATGACTCACCCCTTTGAGATGAGGTATCCCAGTCATTGTGGTGAGCGGTCATATTTTCGATTAAATCATAACACTCTTTAGGTCGCCTTTTCATAAAGGTGCCTCAAGAAGCAGCGTTGATTGTATCCCAGTGTCTCAAAGTTAACCAGTTATAAAATGTATCTGTTTGAGTGATGGGTAACATGTTATGATTAGGACACCGGTCAATCGAAACTTGTAACGTCCCAAGCTTCGAATAAAGATTCGTCAAGAAGCTGTCAGAAGTTACTGATATCATTCCTTAATATTGTAACTATAGAAGGGGAGAAGTATTTTGATAGAAACTTGGTAACCATCTCCTCCCAGCCATGGATAGAATTCTTTGGTATACAATCAAACCAAGCGGTGGCATGATGTGTCAAATAATAAGGAAAGAGACATAAGCGCAAGACGTCATGCGTGACTCCATTTTGCTTCATGCTCTGAGTCACAGTAAAAAACTTGTCAATATGCTTATTAGCATCTTCACCTGGTAAACCATGGTATTGACAGCTCTGTTGGACTTGTTGAATCATGTGATTCTTAAGTCCGAAATTCGTAGCCTGAATGTTAACAGGAGCGATCGGCCCGCCCCGCCATTCATAGTCGGCTGGCACAGCTCCTCCATCGTTCGAAGATCGAGAGGAATTTTGAGGAATAGGACCGCAGGAGGCGGTCCTGGATTGTTATTCATAGTAATTTCTTCAAAATCAAATAAAAAGAAACCGGTTCTACTCGATTTCTTCGACTAATTAATCTCTTGGGATTTCAAAAGGCGAAAAGAGGTCGGTCGTAGAAGAACGTGTGCACATGCACTAAAAAGAAATAAGATAGAAAATATTTTTGGATTTTTGTAAAGATAATAAAAGTGAAATAAAATTATTTTGGTATTTTTAATATATATATATATATATATATATAAGAAAAGGAAAAATAAAATAGAAATGGAAAATATTTTTTGGAATTTTATTATTATTATATTTTTTACAAACACGAAAATGAACTTTCAAAAGAAAGGATCTTCAAGGCACTAACTCAAAACACAACGCAAAAATCGTACAAATCTCCCCGGCAGCGGCGCCAAAAACTTGATACGTCGTAAACGTGTCGAAGTAATAATATAGTATTTCCTGTTCGATAAAAGAATTACTTGAGGACAAGTAATAATTCAATCTTTCAGAGTTTCATGTCCACGGTGGAGAAATGAATAGAAATTACACGACAATGTCATTTATTAGATGCTTGATTATGTATATTTTTTGTTGGTTTTATTAGAATTAAAAGCTATACTTAAGGATTAAAATCTAAAGGGAATATTAGCTAAAAGATATAAAAGATATGTCTTACGGATAAAGCTTGTCAAGTGAGGTGAAAGACTCTTAAGTGTGAAGGGAAATTTTAATTGCTGAATTAATACCCGTTTAAAAAAACTATTTTCTAAAAACGTTGGTTTTATTTTGAAAAACAATCCTGTTATTTGGTACAATATTTACTAGATTAATGTTTGTTTATCCTAAGGCTTTTGCCCGTCAAATACCAAAAAGAATCCAATTATTCGAAAAATTATAAATCAAACAATCCCTTTATTTCACACTTTTATTTCTCTGTCACTACTCACTTAACAGCAAATCATAATTACTCATAATCATGACTACTAAGCTAGCATCATCAAATTAACAATAATGTACATAAACATATTTTTCTAAACTAATTATTAACCTAAAACTACTACGGATTGAAAAAGGTAAGAAAGTAGAACCCGTTTGACGAAATAGAAACGAACTAAACCACCCGATCTTATAAACTAAAAAAAACTAAAGTTTACTTCCTATTTAGATTTTATTAAACTAATTAATTAATAAAGTTGTGAACTTTATAAACCAACTAGCTTTATAAAAGATAAAACAAGCTCTAAATTGATACATTAAAGCTAGATTATATGACCCTTAACTCCACGCCTAAGTGTAGGAAGGTTCCATCAAAAATAAAACCCAATCAAGGTTAATACAAATAAGCTATAAGCTAATAGCTTAAATCCGAAATATTAAGTATATCGAAAAGGATAAGCTAAAAGCTATTAGGATCTAAAGCTAGATCTAAAATTAAAAGTATATTAATATAGAAAACTAGATCGAAAATGAAAACAATAGATCTATTATTAATAAATCTAAATCCACCAAAAACTAAGATGTTCTCTTCGAAAAGTGAACGAGGATTAGGTATATTTAAGGACTAGATCTAAAATAATAGACCAAAAAGCCAAATGAAAAAGCTAAAATCTAACTAAACTTCTCGAAAAAAGATAATCTGAAATAAGCTATAGGGAGAGCTTATTCGAATATGTAGACTACGAATGAAAACATAAAAGAGATAAACAAATTAAAACCTCACTTATAAAAGTCTAAAAGCTATTTTATAGTAGATAAGCTCTTAATAAGCTCATACAAGCTTATAAGTGCTTATTTATTAATAAAAGAGCTTAATAGAAATTTATAACAAGGAATAGAGGATTAGAGAAAGAAATAAGCTCAAGTCACATCAATCTTCACAACCTTCATCTTCATTAATAATAAGCTAGTACAATAAGCTAAAATATTAAGCTATGAAAGCTTTTAGAAAAACTAAAATAATACAAAAATAAGCTAAAAACTATGTGTGTGAAAATTGTAGTGAAAAAAGTTGTCCAAATCAGAGGAAGTGAGGGGGATTGTAAAGCCCAAAGTCTGGAGGGGCAAATTCGTCATTTCGCAAGCCCACCAACTACCAGCACCTTCTATCCATTCTTAGCCAATTAATAGGCCACGTGGGCACCTCTCCACCAGTAAAAGTTCTCCAATGACGAGCATTAATTGCCTTCTAAAAGCCTCGGATCATGTGTCTGATAGTAGCCATTTCTTGTAACCGTGTACACGTGGCACTCTCCTATTGGTCAGCTAACCTGCCACCTCAGCAACATTGTACCTATCATTGGTCGCCACCTCTGCAACCTCGTACCAGCTGCATTAATGACATGTCAGAGTCGCCGCCACGTGTCAGGCTGCCATTGGACAACCGCCACCACATGTCAGCAAGTGGGACCCACATGACACGTCACTGGTGACGTGTCGAGTTGCTACGTGTTAGGTCATGGGTCGAGTCGGGTTGCCACGTGTCACCACCTAAGTGGATCTACGAGGCATCTGAGGTGGCAGTGGGTTAAACAACAAAACCCAGCCTTAGCCAGGCTCGAACCTGCGACCTGGAGGTAAACACACAATAGGTCACCCCTTTTCTAGCTCAGCTGGAGTGTGTTTCTATAATATATATGCACAATAATTCTTTTAAGGTTTAATTAGGCCAGTCCAGAATTATTAAAAAAAGGGTCAAAAAGGAATTTGACCGGTCCATATTAGAATATTTAGACCGGTTCAAAAGGTGAGAAAGGTACCGAGGGACTCATAATTTCATGCTCTTTCCAATGGAGTGTTCGGGAAATTTTTCTGACTTTGTTTGAATCTCAATAAACATGAAAACGTCGTCAAAACTCATCCGAAAATCACCGTTTTTGCTTTGTTTTTAATCCCCTGTACCTGCAAGACATAATAACACATACCAAACATATTTGCAATATAATTTCACATATTTTATGGTTATTAGTCTGTTTTAGTATGTTTTCCGATATAAAAATGATGTGTGTTTAAGCACACATCACCCTCCATCAACATTGACATACTCAAGCACGCTAAGCCATGGAGCACGCGTAAAATCGTCATCCTCACTCGTCATCCTACCTTCCTGGGTATCAACTTATTTACAGAGCTTGGCTGTTTGATCAATACCAGCAGGACCTGGTATTATCCTAATGGGTTTCACAACACAATTATCAACTTAATGGGTTTGATAAGAAATCAGGATTTAGGTGGTGGCTGTTTGAACAATACCAGCAGGACCAGGTATTATCCTAATGGGCTTTACAACGCAATTATCAACTTGATGGTTTTGAGATGAAATCAGGATTTAGGTGGTGGTGGTTATCTCTGGGACTATGTGAGGGTTGTTGCTGGGACGGATGATAGGGGTTAGTCGAAGATCGGAATCGTCTATATCAAGGCCTTATTCACATTCATCATTAGTATCAACTTGATGGTTTTGAGATGAAACCAAGGTTTGGGTGGTGGTGGTTATCTCATGGACTATGTGAGGGTTGTTGCTGGGACAGACGACGAGGGTTAGTCAAAGATTTGGTGGACGACTACGATACTGCTTTAGATTGTTAACATATTACACTAGACTTAAATAGGGTGTAATGTAAACTATGTTTGCTTTTATGGCCAAATATTTACTTTTACTGTTCTAAAAATTGAATAGGTTAATCTATGAATTTGGTCCCTAAGGTTTATCCTTTTCAACTGCACTAGAAGGGTTACTCCTTTTATCTGTGAATTTTGTCCCTGACGTTTAAGGTTTTCAACTACACTAATACACCTTCTAAATTTAGTCCTGTAACATTTACCCGCCCATATTTTCTACAGTCGTTCACATAAATAGAGAAAAACCTAAGACCAACTCACATGCCATTTTCATCTAAATATTTATACTCTCATTTGGTCTCCAAACAATTGCAAAAAAACTAACTAAATCATAACATCTTCACATGGCTAACAATGAAACTTACACCTGTTCACCAAGTGAAGTATGTTTATCAGACTCTGATAGTGAGTTGCTAATACCAACTCCATGGTCTGCTGAGTCTAAGAATGAAAAAAGGGCAAAAAGGTGGCAAGAAGAATACGAATGGAAAAGATCCTTGTTTGAGATTGACTATACGTTCGGTATTAATGCCTTTGATTTAGACAAATGCACTGACGTAATGAAAGACAAGGTTAGCCAGGAACACGTGTTTGAAGAAGAGGTGCCGTTGAACAACAACATAGGAAAAAAGTCATGATTTTGTAGAGATGCCTAGTGAAGTAGTGGAACAAGGGATGGATGATAATGTGTCTTATAAACTAATAAAACACTAAACTTTATTTAACTAATTAGTTAATAATGTTGTAAACTTTATTTATGTAAATGTTCATGAGATAACATTCGTGACCTTTCCTGACGGCGATCCGGTAAATACTGGGCGGTCCCAGATATATTGGGGGGCCGCCCCAAGTATTTGGGGGCCGTTTTCTGGAGGTTACAAGAATTTTCCAGAATTCCTAGTTTTCCAAGAATGTGTAGAGAAAGGAAGAAATTTTATGGCAGTTTGTGGCATTTCTTATCTTTCAAGAATCAATTATTCTAGCATAAACAAATGTAGAAAAATAGAGGTACTCTAATGTACATGATAGGCATATAAGTTAAGCACATAAATTTAGCATGCATAATATATATATATATATATATATATATATATATATATATATATATATATATATATATATATATATATATATATATATATACACTTTATTTTCAGCATCATATTGAAGGGGTGCATACATGCACACTTTCAAAGAAAAAAATTGTATTTCCAACTTCTCATCAAATTCTTTAGAACAAATATATTTTTTCTAAAACATATTTGTTCAATTTAGAACATATGTGCAGAAATACAATTATTGAAGGCGTGTATAACACCCCGTGTTTTAGGACAATGTACGACGTTAATAAAGTCACCATTTATTTTTAGTATTGTACGCGTTTGTTTTTAATGGAAATCGTTACGTTAAATCGCGTAAGCTAAAAATGATCAGTTAACGTAAACGGGCATCAAGCAATTTATTGTTTACGTCAAACAAGGGTTAAGCAATTATTTTGAGAATAATTATTAACGTTTCACAAGTTACTTTATCGGATACGTGAAAGTGTTTACGTTTCGCGATAAATGACAATTAGGTTTTTCCCGGAACCCTAAAAATTAACGTACGCTTCAACAATTACCTACGTTTTTATACAACGATCAAAGTTTATAAAACTTTAGGCATATGTATATATTTATACACGTCTCATATGTTTATACAAGATAACAAATACTTTACAAAATACCAAGACATTACAAAGTATACTTTTATATAAAAACTACACTTTACTTTTTATTATAAAAACTTTACTTACACATTTATTTTATAAATACACAAGTAACATACACATTTTATAAAAGAAATAAAGGAAAAACACCTCCCTTGAAATCATGGGATGATTCCCATTAGGAGGAACCAAGAGACCAAGACTTTAAAGCCCTTGTTCCCTCCTTTCTTGTCCCCTTGAACCCACGTCCCAACCAAGCCCTCCCCTTGGACTTTTCTAGTCAAAGTTTGCAACTACAAATATCTTATAACTCTCCTATATATATTCATGCATGCATAAGTGAAGTTTCTTACACTTTATACTTACAAAAATCATATCTTTTCTCTCCTTTCTCTCCCTAAACCCACGGCCAAAATACCCTTCATAGGCAATCCATACAAAACTTTTATACAATCCATACAACCCTTTACACATCAATCCTAAGGCATACTAAAGTGTTTTCAAGCATTGGTTCATCATTTGCAAGGATTAAGGAAGAAAAGGGAAGATTAGGGTTTCAAACCTAATCTAGGGTTTATAAGCTTGTAAGCTTTGGTTTTGAGTCTAAACACGGTGTAACACCCCTAAAATGGGTCGCAGCAGAATAAGGATCCGGGGCGTGTTACTTCAAGATCAACAGCACAAGATATATATAAGAACGACACAAAAGTCGTTTAGATTGATACATTGGATTTAAA
>BQNB010086304.1:0-28232 GCA_026074375.1 Tanacetum coccineum | reverse complement strand
GGTTTTGGGCTATGATTTATAGAAATGGGCTTTTTGATTAAATAATAAGCACTTTGGGCTGACTCGACCCATTAAGTGGGGTACATGTTGGCCTAATAAGATACTTATGCCTTCGGCTTCGGTTTTTCGTGCTCTTTCCAATTCTGTGCTCGGTTTTGTCCGGTTTGGCTTCATTTTTGTCCTTTAGTGAATATTCGTTACCTGCACAATACACAAAGCAAAACAAACATATTTTTGGCATTTTTATGTCCGTTTTTGGTCATTAATGGTCATTTTAGCACGTTTAATTTGGTCAAAGGTATGTGTAATTAAGCACATACCAGACATTGTGTAAGGTTTTCTCCGCCGAAAAGGGAGCATGTTGATCTAGTGAAGTAACTCTCGAGTTAGTTACTCGGGGAGTAGAGTAGGGCGGAGAGGAGCTCCGTGACCAAACCATTTTAAATTATCGTGTTCGGTTTGCTTTCTCTTTACATATTGTTATTTCTTTACTTTATAATTATGCTTCTGTTATTACTTGATGTTTATGCTTGTTCAGTCGATATAGTCATGGACTATTATTAGTACTTTTCCTATTAAGTCACGATTGTTCGTGCATTTAATACAAAAAGTTTTTAGATTTTAATCGTAAACGTATTCAACCCCCTCCCCCTCTACGTTTTCCACAAGATCTATGTATGAGTTTTTTTGTTATAAACAATGTGTGACTAGATGGATTAAATAGATGGAACAAGAAATAAAAGAGCTTTTGGGAAAAACTTAAAAAGTCATAAAAATAGTCTACCATTGAGGGATACAGGGATCATTTATGT
Source organism: Tanacetum coccineum (assembly GCA_026074375.1). Lineage (NCBI taxonomy): Eukaryota > Viridiplantae > Streptophyta > Magnoliopsida > Asterales > Asteraceae > Tanacetum > Tanacetum coccineum. The sequence continues at coordinate 27,420 of BQNB010086304.1, read as the reverse complement.
AATTTAGTTCAGGGACGATGGATGCAAATTTTGGATACAAGATTGTCTCTAGCATCTTGCTAGTTTTTAATAAAAATCTGCCGTTCAAAAAAAAAATTGGAGGGTTAAATGATAACTGATACCTACAAAAGGAAAAAAACTTAATTTAATGCTCACATAAGTATATTTTTTTATTTGAATTTTATAAAAAAATTGAGTGATAAGTATGATGATTAACCCTTTAAATTTTCAAGATTATGCATAAACTATATACATTAGAGATATGTATTCTTTTTAGGTTGAAACAAACTTTCAGTATACTCCTTTCACTATTTCTTTGACCCACATAGTCTCTAACTACAAAATCTTTATCACTTGTTCCTTGACCAAACAAATGTTAAATTTTGACCGTTAAAAATCCCATATGCCTAATATTTGAGGGTAAACTTCTTTTTTAACATCTTTATTTCATTTTCCTCACTTAACACACACCTAAAAGATCTTTTTATTAGAATTGGTAAAATCCGCATTGGAAGGCTCATTGATTTCTTGATTATCATTGATAACAACTATCCTATATATATGATACAAGAGATTATTCTAGAATAATGACCATGGGCTTGGGCCTAATACAAATTAATAACTAATAAATGTTGATTAATGACTTGACTTTGAATATTGACTTGACTGTTAATAAATGTTGATTGATGACTTGACTTTGAATATTGAATGTTGACTTGACTGCTAATACTCCCCCTCAGTGTGAACGGGAGATCTTCGGACGTTCAGGCTGGAGCGAAACTCAAGAAACAACGCACTTGGGAGGCCTTTAGTAAATATATCTGCATACTGATATCTGGACGGAACATGAAGCACACGAACCTGACCGGAGGCAACATAATCTCGGACAAAATGAATATCTATCTCGATGTGTTTAGTACGTTGATGCTGAACCGGATTGGTAGATAAATACACAACACTGACATTGTCACAGTAGACAATGGTAGCAGTAGATAAAGGAGCATGCAACTCAAGTAGCAAATTTCGAAGCCACGCAGTCTCAGCAACAACATTCGCAACACCACGATACTCTGCCTCAGCACTAGATCGAGACAAAGTAACATGTCGCTTTGCAGACCATGACAATAAATTATCACCAAGAAATACACAATAACCAGAGGTAGACCGGCGAGTAACAGGGCAACCAGCCCAATCAGCATCAGTGTATGCAGTAAGCTGAGCGGTAGAAGATACATGAAGCTGAAGACCATGATCAATAGTACCACGAACATAGCGTAGAATGCGCTTCAAAGCAGTGAAATGTGGGTCACGTGGATCATGCATATAAAGGCAAACCTGTTGAACAGCATAAGAAAGGTCTGGTCGTGTAAAAGTGAGATACTGAAGAGCACCAGCCAAGCTGCGATATAAAGTAGGATCACTAACAGGTTCACCATCAGGACCAAGCTTGGACTCGGTATCTACAGGGGTCTTGCACGGGTTGCACTTCTGCATATTTGCCCTCTCAAGAATTTCCACAGCAAATTTGGATTGTGACAAAAACATACCAGAAGCATTCCGCTGAGCAGAAACACCAAGGAAATAGTTGAGAGAGCCAAGATCACTCATAACAAACTCACCATGAAGCAACGAAATAATACGCTGTAAAAATGATGTAGAAGAAGCTGTGAGAATGATATCATCCACATATAATAATAAATAAGCAACATCCGGACCCCGATGAAAGACAAATAATGATGTGTCAGTTTTGCTGTGCTGAAAACCAATTCGTGTGACAAAACTAGCAAAACACTGAAACCAGGCACGAGGGGCATATATACAGTCATAATCAGGATGAACGAACGCTGCTGACTGCAAATGACAGACATAATCAGGATGAACAGAATCTACAAACCCAGGTGGTTGATGCATATATACAGTCTTAGTTAAATGACCATGAAGAAAGGAATTCTTCACATCAAGCTGATGAATAGGCCACTCCCGAGACACAGCAAGGCTTAAAACTGTACGAATAGTAGTTGGCTTAACAACCGGACTGAAAGTCTCATCACAATCTATCCCCTGCTGCTGACTGCGACCATTAGCAACAAGTCGAGCTTTATACCGACTTAATGAGCCATCTGCATTAAATTTATGTTTGAAAATCCACATAGAACGAACCACATTAACGTTAGCTGGACGGGGTACAAGAACAACGTTCGTTAGTAATTTATAAAGCAAATTAATTTTCATCTAACATAGCTTCTTTCCAGTTAGGGTCACGAAGAGCATGAACATGAGAGCGAGGAAGTGGTGAAGTGGTGGTAACATGACAATTCATGCGTTTAAGCGGTTTAAAAATGCCAGCTTTAGCGCGAGTGACCATGGGATGGGTAGACATGGTTTGTGATGAATTATTTATGGGAATGAGAGTATGGCTATGTACCGTTTGGGCATGTGGTTGTGTTTGGGCCAAATTTGGGATTGGTGTTGAGCTATGAGATGGAGGGGTATCGGGTTGTGGTGAGATTGGTGTTGAGTTATTAAATGGAGGGGTATCGGGTTGTGGTGGACTAGTTGGAGGGGTTGTAGGATGGGGCGTAATTGGAGGGGTTGTGGGAACATTGGTTCTAGATTGTATAGGTGGTAAAAGGAAATCATATGTTGGTTTATTAGAAGACGTAACATTTCCGAATGGAAAAATGTCTTCATCAAACCGCACATGTCTCGAAATAATAATTTTATTGGAGGCCTAGTCTGATACACGTTAAACAGATGATTGGCGGGGTAACCAAGAAAGATGCAAGGTGTTAAACGTGGTTCTAGTTTATGTGAAACATCAACGTGAAGATAACAAAGACATCCAAAGACACGCAAATGTTCATATGTGGGGGTTTGGTTATAGAGTTTGATGAATGGCATTTCATTATTAATGGCGGTAGAAGGTAATATATTTAAGAGGTGAGCAGCCATATTAAGAGCTTTCACCCAGTAAGATGGAGGCATGCGAGCTTGAAATAGTAATGCGCGGATAAGGTTATTAATGGTGCGAAGTATACGCTCGGATTTGCCATTCTGTTGCGAAGTACGAGGGCATGAAAACCGAAATTGTATGCCATTTTGGCAAAAAAGTTCATGGAAACGGGTGTTGTCATATTCACCATCATGGTCACACTGCAAAGCCTTGATGTCGACATTAAATTGTTTATTGACATAAGCACGAAATGCAACAAAATTATCAAACAAATCATCTTTTTTAAGCAAAGGGTAGACCCAAACAAAGTGCGAAAAATGATCTAAGAATATAGCATAATATTTAATTCCACTTTCACTCGGAATTGGTGATGTCCATATATCCGAGTGAATGATTTCAAACACCGAATTAACAAAAGACTCAGAATTATAAAAAGTAAGCTTAGCATGTTTACCTAATTGACATGCATGACACAAAGCAGACAACTTTGATTTACGACATGAAATTAAATTTTTTGACTCTAAACGACGAAGCACATCGTCTCCGGGATGACCCAGGCGTCTGTGCCATGTAGTGGAACTAAATGAAAGCAAAACAACTGAGTTGAGTGAGGTTGTTGAGTGACCGGGTAAAAGTCTCCCGTACTATCACAACGAAGAAGAAGTCGTCCGGTCTGGTAATCCTTTACCGAAAAACCATAAGCATCAAATTCAACGGAAACATCATTGTCACGAGTAAATTGACGAACATAAATTAAATTTTTAATTATATGAGGTGTGACAAGAATATGATTAAGGTGAAGAGGCTTAGAAGATGTATGCAAGAAGCTATGTCCGGTATGAGTGACAGGAATAGAGTGACCATTGCCAACAAATACAGATGGATAAATGCTTGAATTACTAAAAGAAGTGAGTATACCTGTATTGTTCGCCAAATGAGATGATGCTCCCGTGTCCATATTCCAGTTTGGATTTTGAAGAGTCATGGTATGAAATGCATATGGAAGAGCAGGAGCATGAGAAACCGGAGCGGGAGACATAGCAGGTGCTCCATGATACTGTATAGGTGACTGTTGAGCCGAAAAATTAACAAGTTGGACCGGTGGCTGATGGCTTGGCAAGTACACACAAGGATACAACGGCTGAGTTGAATTATTGGTTGCACTACACATCATCATATTCATATAGATGCGAATAAAGTGGCCTATGAAATTAATTATGCTTTTGATGGCAGCAAGCGTTTAATAGCAGCAGCAAGCAAATGAAAACAATGGATAAAGTGATGCATGGCAAATAAAATATTCGCAATAAAGATTAAAGTAAGCGGCAAAAAGCAATATTGAATTGGCTATGCAAAAAAAGAAAATTTTAGATTTTTTTTGGTGGTGGGTGTTTGAGGCTCTGATTACCATGTAAAATAGCAAAGATAATATATTATTAATTGTGTTTTTGTGATTACATAATGAAGATTGGCTATGTATTTATACTAAATACATAGCTTAATAAGTAAGCAATCCAAACCCTAAAACATAATGGACCTAAACCCACAATTAAGTTTGGGCCGAATAAGTCAACAATCAAGGGTCAATAGTCAACAGTCAAATTAACATAACTTGGCCATCTAATACTTTTGCCTTTTTTTATCTTCAATATATTATCAATCTCTTCTTTTCCTCCAAAGTTTCAACAACTAATTTAAAAGTCACACAAAACTCCATTTTTATCTCTTTTTTTATCAATACACCGCTATACAAAAACTCCGGCCACCACACTAAGAATCCAGTGAAAACATATACTCTCTTCGTCTCATTTTTATTGTATATGTTTCTGAGTTTTGCTACATCCACAAAAGCTTTACAAAGAAACATCCCCAAGATGATGTTGGCTATATTTGATGATTGAAAGTTTTGTGGATGTAGCAAAACTCAAAGTGATACTAACATACTTTAGTTGGTTTAATGATTGAAAGTTTGTAACTAGGTTCTATTTTAAAATTTAGGTTTTATTTGAGGTAAAATTTATTTTTAGGATTGAAGTGAGATGAAAAATTGTGATGTGGCATTGATTGTGTCGTAGATGATGGTGGTCATTTAAATACGAGCTATATATCATGTGTTTATTGTGCTTTAAGTTAGCTTTCTTTTTACCTAAAAATTATATTGGTTAATTAAAACGATATAGTAAAGTAAAATGACTATAGGTAAGGTAATATAACATCTAATACCGTCTTTCACTGATTATGAGTCTTAATTAGGGGTGGCAATTCAGGTCGGGTTCGGGTTGGCGGGTTCGAGTTGGCAGGTTGGCGGGTCAGAAAGCCCCAACCCGAACCTGACCCATTTAAATAATCGGGTCAACTATGTCAACCCTAACCTGTTTACACATAACCCGAACCTGACCCATTTAACCCATATATATAGTTGGGTTGACGGGTTAAATAGGTTACACAGGTTGAATAGGTTAAACGGGTTTCGAGTTGACCCATCTAATCCGTTTTATATACAAAAGTTGGCACATTAAACGGGTTAAAAAGTTAAACGGGTTTGTGGGTCGACCCGCTTAACCCATTTAACACATATAATAAAATATAAATAATTTTTATTTTTAGAAAAAATCTTAAACGGGTTGACGAGTCGACCGGCTTAATTTATTCTCAACCCGAACCTAACCTGTTTAATAAACGGGTCAAATAGGTCGACCCAAACCCGACCCGAAATCTATTAGACTCAACCCAAACCTGCTAATTTTCGTGTCGGTTTCAGGTCGGGTTTCGTGTCGGGTCAGAAATTGCCACCCCTAGTCTTAATACCGTGTTTCACGCTGTATGTGAAAGTTGAGGCGTAGACAGTCATACCCCTATCTAAGGTACAAAGGCTGCTTTCGGTTCTATTAAAGATAAAAAATGACTTCCGGCCTTACAAGGAATGAGGATCGAACCCTTAACCTCTGTCTCGAAAGTCATAGATGATAACCATTTGATCCAACCTTGCTAATTAAAGTAAAATGACTATCATACTCTCAAATGCAAAGCGCATAGCATTTTTACCACTTCAAATAACGATCGTTAGATGTAAGAACCGTGAGTTTTAAGTGTTTCGGAGTTGACGAGTATTTGAGTCAGAAAAAGAGTCATATGACTACATGTGAAAGTTAATGTTAACCGTGGGGACGACTCGTGTAAATGACTTTAATCGTAGTATTGGCAATAAGTTATCTATGAACAATCACACCAATTTAATGCTTCGAGAAGCTGCATACTAGTGACATCATTTAAGTTCATGCATGAAACTACTTATATAAACCCTATCGCATAACGTTATTTCATTCACAAGTACCAGAAATAATAATGTATTCTTTCACCGTTTCAATATCATATACTACTATCGTTACAATTTGTATTTCACTTTGTATGATCTCTACACTCTCCAGAACCTCTCCACCGCGGCCCTTTAACAAAGTCTATGTCTTTGGAGACTCGTATACCGACACCGGGAACAACAACAACTCTAACGGACCAAGCATTTTTCGACACATCTCAGACCTTCCTTACGGTCGTACATTTTTCCACCATGCCACAAACAGATACTCTGATGGCCGTCTTGTCATTGACTTTGTAGCAGAGTATCTCAACTTACCTTACTTCCCACCGTATCGAAACAAGTCCGCTGACACCACTCATGGTGTCAACTTTGCGGTAGGTGGCTGCACCGCGATTCCTTACTCTTTGTTTAAGAAAATTAACTCAACATGGGATACCGTCCCTGAGTCTCTACTTCCTACACAACTCGAGTGGTTCAAAGATCATATTAAGGGTTCAGGATGTAAAGACGCCGCCTCAACCCCTAAACAATGCAAGGTCGTGTTCGATGGTGCATTAGTTTGGATCGGAGAAATATCTGCAAATGATTATAATTACATTACTGGGACTAATACTACTAGCAAGACTATTCAAGAGCTAGCTATATGGTACGAAACCAAATTTATTGAAGAAATGTTAAAACTGGGTGCTAAATATATTGTAGTACAAGGTTTACCCACGACCGGATGTTTCCCTATAGCGTATGTATTCGGGGACCTTCCAAAAGAACGGGACGATCACTACAAGAAATAGGAGAACAGGTGACGATGTTTTCCCCGGCGACATTTGTAAACGACAAAAATTCGTCCTACGTGGCACCAATTTCCGTAAAATTTTCAGTCAAAGAGTTCGGGAATTTTCCCCGGCGACATGTCGCCGGGGAAACTGTCCAAAAAAACCCGAAGCCCAATTTGATAATAAAAAAGCCCAAACCAATTGACACTTTCAGGCCCAATTAAGGGTATCACCGGCGACATGTCGCCGGGGATACCCTTAATTGGGCCTGAAAGTGTCAATTGGTTTGGGCTTTTTTATTATCAAATTGGGCTTCGGGTTTTTTTGGACAGTTTCCCCGGCGACATGTCGCCGGGGATAGTGTTTGACTTTGTTGACTTTTAATTAGGGCTTTCATAATTTAAGAGGTCATGACATGATCGTACGAGGAGTTAGGACACTTTAAATCGTAAATCAAACAATCTCTGTTCAATACGCCACGTATGAAGCTCATTATGGAATTACCTAGTAATAGAGCACGTTGTTAATAATAACATATATATTCTATATAGATATTTCACCATTAATCGTCTTTGTGAAATCGTTAATCATTAAAAGTTTAAAAACGTTTATATTACGACTATAGTAAAATGACATAACTTTGTCGTTTTAAGCCCGTTTCTCGCGTTTCTTACGCCTACGCTTTTGTATTAAGACGAGTGATCATAAAATCATATTTTTAGGTTTTTGAGATTCTGTGATGAATAGTTGTTTTAATATTCATAACAACAATAATATCGTTATTTACTTTTAATTAACGTAAAAACCGTTTCTAGTCGTAGTTATTCGTTATAGCTCCGTTTTTAGCGATTCTTCTCGAAACGTTCTCTGTAATTGGAAAGTTTTTTGATTATTATTGATGTTAACAAAGTATAAGTTTCTGCCTATGTTTAAGTAATTTTATAAATTTGTTTTTATAATGTTTAGCGTCAGTTAAACTCTGTAACTAGTGTATATTCTTCGTTTATTAATCATATTTTGAGTTTCTTATCATTTTGGAATCCTCATGAGATGTACTATATTTATAAAACATAAAAGGGCTGTTAAGAAATTCAGACCAAAACAGAAGGTTTGAGGTTTTGTGATTTAGACATGTTTTAAGCTTGATTTTAGTACCATTTAGCTTCAACACCTTATTACAACTACTTCACAACATTTCTATCTTATGTTTTACATATATAAAATCCATTAGGTCATACTTTGCTCAAGAATATCCAAGATAACAAGTTTAACATGTTATTTACATCATTTTCATTTGCAACTCTATTAGTCAGATCTTTAAAAACCTAATTGGACTCTATACTTGTTAAATACTTACCACATGTTAAAATACTAATACACAAAATTTTTTTCTTTTAAAAATAATATTATCAATCCAGATGACATTGTAATTAAGTGTACAAACTATGTTCATAAGTAAAAATTCATTTTACATATTCAAAGTAACCCTAAATGGTGATATAGCTAAATTATAACATTTGAACACAATAAATTCTTAGTATGAAAAGATTACGCATTTATATTAACCTTGCTTGGGATGAGTATGGAATGAGAATAACAATCACACCCTTGTGATTAACAACCTTGGCTTGAAAATATAAGGTGAAAACCCTAATTTTTCCAAGTAAACCCTTGCTTCCTTTTCTTGCTTCCTTCCTTGCAAATGGTGTTAACCTACTGTTGAATCCTTCTTAGAATACCTTAGATATGATGTGTGTATGCTTGTATAATGATAGAAAATCAAGCAATGGATTGGGTATTTATATGATTTTGAGTCGTGGGGTAGTAACAAAGAAATGGGAGAGTTTTAGTGATTTCACACTTTTGATATGAACTCTTATGTGTTAAGTTTGCTAGCTTTTATAGTGAAAAATATTTAAGTTAAACTTAACCATGTTTACTTGCTAACTCATGTGTAAGAGCCCATAGGAGGGGGAGTGGGTTCTTACAAGGTGTAAGTGAGATGGTTCCCTAAAATGGGAATCATCCTATGAATTCAAGGAAATACTGTGAACTAGATATTTTTCTTGAATGAGTCACCTTATATCCGGCCACATACACATATTAGGATAGTATTTTTGTAACTTTTGAGTATTGGGTATAATTTTGGGTATTTGTTTAAGCGTAGATAAGTTTTGGTGCTTCCGGGAATGCCGAAACGCATTTTATCGCGAAACGTAAGCATTTTACGTAGCCAATAAAAATAAGATGAACAAAGTTATTAATTATCCTCATAATAATCCTTTAACACTTGCTTGATGTAAACGTTTAATCGTTTGATGCCCGTTTACATTGAATGATCATTTTTAGTTTACGCGATTTAGCTTAACGTTTACGATTTAAAAGCAAACGCGTAAAACCCTAAAAATAAATTGTGAATTACATAATGTCGTACAATGACCTAAAACACGAGGTGTTATACTATTTTCCAGAAACAAAGTCTGCAAATTAGTTCCTGCACCTTATGGTAAAACCATAATTGGCTCAAAATGGGTATTCAGAAATAAAAGGGATGAAACCGGAACTGTCATTAAAAATAAGGCAAGACTTGTAGCTCAAGGCTTCAATTAACAAGAAGGCATAGATTATGATGAAACCTTTGCTCCTGTTGCAAGACTTGAAGCAATTAGGATCTTTCTTGCTTTTGCCACATACATGAACTTCATACTTTATTAAATGGATGTCAAAAGTGCATTCCTAAATGGTAAACTAAAAGAAGAAGTTTATGTCAAACAACCTCTAGGTTTTGAGTGCAGTGAGTTCCTCCGACATGTATGCAAATTGGACAAATCCCTTTATGGACTTAATCAAGCTCTAAGAGCATGGTATGAACTTCTCAACATATCTCACTAACACAAGTTTGTTATCAAGAGGTAAGATTGACAAACTCTGTTTGTCTACAAACTCAACTGATTGTATTTGGTTCAAATCTAGTGTTGATGGACATTATGTTTGGTGTTCCACTAGCATAAAAATTGTGCAAACAGTTGCTAATACTGGCTGACTCAAGTATGATATGAGATGGTGGGTTGTCCTCCTATTTCATTAGATTTTAGATTAAACAATCTGAAAGAGGCATTTCATCATCCAAGATATATGTCAAGATCTGCTTTAATAAAGTATGAAATAAATGGTTCATCAGTGAAATAATCAAATGGTACCCCATAAAAAGTTAGGACCTAATCTCCAATATGGCAAAGATTTGTAAATGAGATCGGTTACACGAGGTTATTTGGATCACTTATGTACTTAATACTAGCAAACTGATATTTAATTCTCAACTTGTCGATGTGCAAGATTATGAGCAACTCCTATGGAAATCCCCCTTTTTGCTGTTAAGAGAATTTTGCAGGTACCTAAAAGGATACTCAAGTATGGTTTGTCGTATCTCTTAAAAAAGGTCGTTTTGATCTAAAAGGTTACTTAGACTCTGACTATGCTAGTTGCAACATTGACAGGAAAAGCACATCAGGTGCTTGTCAGTTGCTAGGAGGCAAGCTTGTGTGTTGGAGTGCTAAAAGTATGCAGAGCTCGTAGCCTATGTCATTAGAGGATGTTTGAATATGTAACTGCTGCTAGATGTTGTACCAACATATTATGGATGAAAAGTCAACTCAGTGACTATGACATCATATATAAAAAGGTACCAATATTTTGTGATAACATAAGTGCTATTGCAATCTCAAACAATCTAGTTCTACATCAGTAAAAGCATATTGATATCCGATATCTCTTTATCATAGATCCATATTCTAAAAAGGGGACCATTAATTACATTTCATTCCTACTCAATATTAGCTTGCTGATATCTTCACCAAGCCTCATGGATGAGCCAACTTTCAAAAGATTGATTATTGAACTAGGTATGCTGAACGTTGATTCAAAACCTGAAACTTCAGTTCTGCCCTAAGAAAACTGAAGCTTTAGCGCTTTCATCTAAAACTAAACAAATTTTCATGTTATGTGTTAGTTCAGTTTCTGCATACAACCTTTAGCTTGCTTAAGTAAAGTAACTAAGAAATCACATATGTCTCATTCATAGATTTCATGAGCATATGTGATTTTGTCGCCTTTACTGGTAGCTCAGATAATTGGTTTTTTAAGTCAAAAAAATGACTCACAAACTTGTGTATTTCCTTTCAGTTCAGTTTAGACAATGTTTTTATCTTATATCTATCTGCTCGACTCTATCAAGTGAAGTATCGAGCATACATATATGTTCATTCTTGGGTATTTGCATTACATGTGCATTGTGGTTTTGTTGCCTTCGCTGGAAGATTGATGATGATGAAGATTACAATAATCATTTCAGCATGAGATAACACCCAAACCTGAACCTAGTTAAGCCTTTTAAACATCAATCTCAAGGTCTGTTTAAAAATGTGATTTTTAAATTAATTTTAAAAATTTAAAAGAAGAAATCCAAAAGTTAGAATGACCTCATCATCTTTCTCTCACCTACTTTTGCAATGAATAGACGGCTGTTCACGGTTCTAGGTGTCAGATACATGCTTTACTGACTTTCATTAAATACAAAGTTTAGCACGCATGTTGAAAACAAACCCTAAACATTCCCATAACTTTAATTCCTCAAATTATATTGACAAATTATCAAGGAAATTTTTATATTTACATCTGTTCATATAAATCACAACACACAATCAAATGACTATTCTCACAATCAAAACCTAAATACCTCAAACCAGATCAAATACTTCAAAACCCTCACTACTCAAAAATGGCAGAATCATCATCACACAAGTCCTCATCACCTGAAATCACTCCTAAAGAGGAACCTGTGACTCTTGACAAATCTAAGAGACCAAACCCTTTCCTACCTACAACTCAGGTTGATTTCACCTTTGATGAAATCACTTTCACCACCAACAATAAAGTTGCACTCATATATCCTTCACACCCTAACCAAGAGTACTTTATGGTTGTATCAGACTTCATCTTAAAATGTTATCTAAAGGAAGCATTCACAAGAGCCCTAACTCAATACAAAGAATACCTGAGTGAATTCTGGTATACAACTAAGACCTTAGAAGACTTTAAGGTTTGGGTTTCCACTCTTACAGGTGGAGTTAGAGGAGAAATAGGTATCACCACCTTTAGAAATGCTCTTAGGGCACAATATCTTTCTCACTCAAGTATGTATGTTCCCCCACCCTCTATAACAACAGTGAGACCATGGTTTTCAACAATAAGGTATAGGGGATAGATTGGGGCAAAAAGAACTCTAATAAAGAGTTTCCTTCCTCCTAGGTGGAGGTTGCTGATGGCTCAAATCATGTAGTGTTTAGGTGGTAAAACAGGTGGCCTAGATCAAATATCCAATAAGGATGCCACAATCTTATATTGTTTGGCCAATAGGGTACAGGTGGATTATGCCAAGATCATATAGGAGGATCTAATTCATAAGCTAAACAAAAAGAATAGGGAAAAGATTGTTCCCTATCCTAGGTTTATATCTCTTCTACTAGAACATATGATGCCTGAATACAAAAATAAAGAGCTCACCATAAACCCCACTCAAGTCTTCAGTGTTCACAATTTGACACTAAAGCCAAACCAACCTAAAGAACCTCCCTTCACTGACCACATGAAGGCCATCTGCAACTTAGATGTGCTTGTGGACTCCAAAGCTCCAAAACCATCATCTTTTAAACTTGTGGAGGGTTCCTTTAATGGCAAAAAAGTCTGGAGCTATAAGTGGACTCAGAAGAAAACGATCTTCAAAACACACATCTGAGTCCAAGACTGAGGCATCCAAATCCCAAACTGGCCAATCAAAAAATGAAACTCAGTCCAGTTTGGCCAAGGACAAAAGCCCAAGCCATCCTTCACCTCCCACACTAGTGGTTGGTGAAATGCATTAAGAGGCACAACAAGCAGTTGGTGGTACAAATCTTTTAGGGGCACCAGTTAAGTGAAGAAGGAGGCCCACACTCAGCTCAGTAGTGGCTATGGCTAGATGTAAATTCTTATTGAACCTGCTTATTCAGCTTCTTTCATTTGCACTCTGAGTCTGCATCAGGATGTGATGCTTCAGCAGATTCCACAGATAAAGTTAATCATGGAATATCTGTTCCTAATGATTACATATCTTCATAATAAGGTATGGATAAAGGACCAAAACATATAAAATTGATCATATAATTTTGCTAGGACTAACACAAGTGTCGTGTAGATCAACCCCATATCTGCTGGAGATGGGTTAAAAACTGCCCACACTGATTCAGGTATTAATAAGGAGTCCAGAGCTGATGAACTTTCATAGAAAATAAAGCTGGAGGATTTATCAGATCTAGTGAAAGATACAAGATCTGCCTTCTTCACTCCTAGATCCTCACAAGATGAGCCCATTATTGTTTCAGATAAGAGTGAAGAAGAGGAAGTTGAAAAAGATGAAGAACCTCAGGCTACTTCTTAGGATGTCCATAAAGACACTTCAGTCCCACATCCTCCATCTCTAAAATCAGCTCAAGTTCAAAAGTTAATGGCTCAGGTTCATTTACTTTAGTCTCAGAAGAAAGAGCTGGAACAATAAAAGGCAGGAGCTGAAGCTGAAGTTGCCTCACTGAAGGCAAGGCCCTCATATCCAAACATCAATCAGCTTACTAATCTTCTAGTAACTTATTTAAAACCTGAACTCTCAAGTCTTTGACCTCACATGTCTTTGGCTAGCTGCATACAACTGTACCTAAATGAGCTCCCTCTAAAGTCACTGAACTATCTGGAGAAATCAAAGAGCTAAAGCAGTAGGTCAAAGACATAGAAATTGAGCTACATGGGACTTAAAAGAGATCCCTACAAAACTGGAGACTTTCACTTCCACTGTCGCCAGCCTTACCTCCTAGGTCGCTGAACAAAATATTCAATGGGAACTTCCAGCAGAGTTCCTTGATTTGCCAACTCAAATTTCTTCAGTTCAGGAAAAGCTCAAGACTTTGGATTCCCTTCCAAGTCTATTAAACAAGGTGACTGATACCTTAAACATGTTTTCCACTATGGTGGAGAATGCATCAGGAGCTACAACCAAGGATGTTCCTTCAGTAGGCCAAGCATTTGCTTTACCTATTGAGGGGGAGAAGAACACAAAGGATGATGATACAAACCTGAAAAATGAACTAGTTGATCTCTTGGGCATAGATGTTGTCACACAGTACTACCACAAGAAGTTACTCTATGAAAAATACTGTGAAAAGATGATGAAAAGAAGAAAAAGCTCCAAGATCATAAACTGTAATGTTCTCACTAAAAAGGGCCCTATCTCACTGAAAGTTATATATGATAGATGGGAAGCTGTGAAGTCATTGAAAATTTCAATGTCAAGTGATTAAATCTGGCTTGAATGGAGAGAGGTAGTACAAGGAGTGTCCTGATAGAAAAGTAAAAGGATGGAACTACTCCATCTATGAACGGATAAAAGAAAACTTAGTAAAATTGGGATTTGGTCAACATGGGAAAAACTAGAACGACCACACATTCATATTTATGTGGCTAAAGGTTACCAAAATAGACAACATTTAATAAATAGCCACACATGAAATTTTGTACGTGTGCGACAATTAGAAATGGTATTGCTACACATTCGAACATTTATGTGGCTAAAGGTAATGGAATAATTTTTTATGATTATTTTGCCACATATGAATTTGGAACGCTGACAAATACAAGTTAAGCTTGAAGCATTAGTCTAAGAGTTTAAATTAAAAATAGTGACACATAATATGTGTCACACACTTGTACTAGTGACCATATGGCATGTAATGGTCACATGAAGTATTTTTTATTGTGATCTAAATCATACAGTAAGTTTTGTCAAATAATGATTTAAGGGTGACTGCTATCTTTTGCTGATTATTTAGCCACATATGAATTTGATTACGCTCTTGACTATATGAAAGTAAAGTGATGCATTGTCACGAATAATAACATATAAAATAGTGACAAATATATGTCTACACATTGAACAATGTGACAAATGTCTATATATGGTCACCACTTAAACTTATTTGTCACACTATTATTTAAGTGTGCTAAATCATGTACATATGTCACGAAACTTAATATGTGTGTTTAAAGTTTAGGTTTGTGTTAGCTTGCCAAAGACTAATGTGTTTAGTCTTATTTACTTCTAGCACCGATCATGTTATATATGGCACTTTACAAATTGCCACAATCATATTACCAAATGTGTGGACTAAAATTATGTTTATGGCCCAAATTTAAGGTTGATCATATGTGTCTAATATATATCATAACAGTACAGCGTGATGTATTCATGTGGATATTATTTAGTGCAATATGTGAAATCGGTTATCATTAAATTTCATATTTGTACATTGAGTGTTTGTGTGTTCTTAATTCATAATGTCATATATGGGTCAATGAAGTGTTTGCTTATGTTTCATAAATCATGACTTCTAAGTTTTATCAACATTATTTAAGTGTAGAATATACTTCGGTCACATATGGTAACGTTATTTAGCCTAATACTACTTTTTGGTTTTAAAAAAAAGCTAAACTCAAAAATATATAATCCAAATGTGATTATAGCCTAAACTTAATTATTTTTTAACAGAAATATATGTTTTGAATGAAAAATAAGCTCAGCAATAAGCTGCAAATAAGCAGCTATGCAAAACTAGCAAAATCGAATAACTGTTATAAGTAAGTAAAGGGAGAATGGGATTAGCTGTGAAAGAAAGAGCCCGGTATTCATTTTTTCATGAATATTCATAGCTAAGTCTACTAAAAGAGGGACCAGCTCATCGTAGTGATTAGAGGACACCTCTGATCATTCACCTCTAATGTGACACGTTCCCTCCTAGTTTGATCAACGGGATCAGTCGGCTAAAGAGCGCGGCTATTCTTCTTCCGAGGATGAATAGGTTGCCTGGCTAAGATGGCAACCCGCTTGACCTCTATCTTAGAGGTCGCGGGTTTGATTCTCGCTGGGCGTGATTCCTTTAAAAAAAATTGTATTTTGAAAAACAAAAACCAAACACCCCTTATCTATATACTACAATAAAATGAAGTTAAGGCAACACCAATAAAGTGTTGTTTGTATCATGCCTTAAAAATGTTGCATTACGCATAATGTGACACTTTGCCAAGTGCTACGTTATGTAACGTTGCCTTAGGTATATGCAACACTTATATTAGATTATGCAACACTTTTCGAAAGTGTTGCTCATGTTAAGCAATTGTGATACTTCAATGTGCAACACTTTTAAAATAAAAGGCAACACTTTTTACACTCAAGTGCAACACTTATACACATATGTATGACACTCTTATATTCAATAACACTTCTTCATTTAAAACCGGTAAGCATACAACACTTTAATGTATCAAGTGCAACACTTTCTGGTGTTTTATCATATTAGTGCAACACTTTTTTTCAATGATTTGTAGCATTTTTTATTTCATGCAACACAAGTTAAATGTTTATAATACACAATTATTTCATAGTCAAAGAAGTTTATATTAATTGATATTTCAATTCTATAATGAAATAATTTGATATATAAATACGTAATACTATAAATATTTGTATTGACAAAATTATTCAATGGTAAAATATCTAACATACTTCAAAATCTGATAAAAAGTTATCTAGTCAAAATATCCATAAATATTATCATCTCGCTTTGCAGAATCTAAGTGCGCTTTTTCTGAGTAAAAACTACGTCAAAGCAATGTAGCCTGCTATACACGGAAACAATATAAGATTGGTTTTTTCTACATATTTTGAAATTAAAACGATAGCTACCATTAGTAAAATAGTTTACCCTATATATTTAATTACAAAAACAAAAAACTCTAATACATCTGTACAATATATTCAAGTAGTTCTCCGGGTTAAACCCATAAAAAACAAAAAAAACTTCTTATAGATCTGTACACTAACTCCTCCTAATCGACACAAAGACAACATCCCTTAAAACATCAACTACAAAAACGCGCCCTTAAGATCACCTAATAAGTAATAAAGGACTCTGAATCATAATCAGTCACTAAGTCTTAATCAAATTCATCAAAATACTCTTTATCCTACATAACCTTATTGATTGCAACCCGATAATACCACTTTAAATAATCACGGTAAGGACTATGTTTCAAGTCCTTTTCTGTGATTGCATTTGAGAGAACGTAAATTTAAACTTTTTTCCGCATACTTGAGTTGGATAAGTGAATCCTTATAGTGAGTGACAGGCTATCCGTTTTCTCTATTTTAGCCCACTGTTGAACTTTCTTGTTGAGTCTTGATGGAATTTATACCTTTGAGCCAACTTTTTGACTAAATGGGCTAACAGCCTAACATAATTTATATTCAAAGTGGACCTAAAACCCCAATCTTAAATCAAATGACTATCTAACATGAGGTACACTTTTTTTTGGGGGGCAAAGGGGATTACCCCGTAAAATAACATGAGGTACACTTTTGTGTCTCAAATACAAGTAAAAGTTTAACCAGTGTGACATTAGACCACATCATGCCTCGCAGCAAGTGTTACGCAGACAAAGGCGAGGGCGCCACCGAAACAGGCGACGACCTCGTCAATATAGGCGAGGGCCCGAGTGAAGTGGTCTGGCCTGAGTATGATAAGGCGAGATGGCTGCTAGGGCCTGGCCTGAGGGACTAGTCGACCCAAGCGAGGGCCGTTGACTACCTTGACATAGTCATGGATAAAATAGAATATCTTTGATTAAGTAATATGTAGGTTACAAATTGTCATAAGTATAAGAATATCTACACATTGCTTTATCGGGATGTGTAGAACAAATTCCACTATTTACAAGTAATGAACAGAGTTTCTGAACAGAGACTGACCTTTCCCTCCTAAAGCTTAACAACTGCCATTTATTTTAAAGATGAGGCATCGAATTTATTTTGCCTATTAAAGTACACCAAAAGTATCATATAAACAAGATTGGAAATAAACATATAAACTAAACTTTTTAAGCTGAGAGATTTACAACAATATAACATCATATCATACAGAGCAATTCGATCCCTAACGGCATAGTTGAAAACAGATTCTGCGTCGTTGACGTCTTGAACATCAATACCATTTTTCAACATAATAAGCATATCCTGACGAGAGACCATAATCATGCCAGTCTTTTAGGTTAAGCATGTAGGCTATGAGGTAATTAAGGATGCAAAGGCTCATATATGTTACCATATTTGACAAGAGCATGTCTACCATATGAGCAGCTGTAGTTTTTAGTAAATGTTGGTGCAATAGAGTGTACTAGAGTCTGTGCATCTTAGTTACGCAATTGTATTAAGTCCATAGAGAACACACACATTATCAGTAGAAAAATAAGTGTTATGGTTACCGAGGTTGATGGGTTGTCGTCAAAACAAATCTTAACCTTCTCATATAATTGCATATTCAGTGAAGATAGCATGCTATGAGGTTTGAGTCATCAGAATGAGAGTGGTATATTGCTAAAGAGCACCTCGGTTATGACACAAAAAACTGATTTGATTTTTAATCCTTTATACCTCTTCTTATCCTCATCAAGTTTCTTCTCCTCAATTATCAACGAAAAACACGTTTGATTTTTTTGTGTATTATCCGTAAATGCAGCCTTTCTTCTCTCATTCCATACATTGAGGAGCATGGGTCGTAAATGAGTGGCTAAGGGTACTATAACTGTCTCTGGATCAACACCTACAATATTACACAATAGTGAATAAAACGTGACATAAGGAAGTTAAATAAGAGCACAGACTGACACTGAACTCACCTTGATCTTCAAAGTCAGAGAACAAGCTCAGTTATTCTTTTTGACCTACCAATGCTTTTTTTTTCAAGTCATTAACCTTAAATCCAACTGGTACAACAACCAGTACACTGTGACTGATCCTATTTTGTTTGTTTGTGTTCACGATTTAGCTTGAGTATTACATCTTTCGTATCGAATATCAAAATGTGAAGTATAATGATATGTTCATGGTATGTTTGAGCTAGTCGTATTATCTTGATCTAAAGACCATTATCCTAATGACTTCTATGCTTATACCCTGCAAACGCTAGCCGCTTCAGCAGTTAGTTACAAAGCAGAAATACTTAAATGATCTTGTAAACATAATTGATCATTATTCGTTTTAGCTATAGCATTAAAGTTCCTTTATTACTCCATCCAAAATAACTAATTGCATCTACTGACTGAAAGCGATACAGACCTAACACGTACATCTTGACAGATATGAAAGAATCAGAATAAACTTATAAACAACATCAAAATGCATATATATCAGCCCAAAAACATGCCAACTTTCTATCTCATTAAGGATCTTGGTCATTAGACATTTGATGAGCCATGTGTCAGGTACATTAATGATTAACCTAATGGGTGGGTTTTGTAGGTATTGTTATGGTTAAATTATATATTAATATAGGTGGGCTGATCGTTATGTTTTTATTGAATGATAGTAATATTTTTGTGTTACATATGATTACAAAACCTATACTAGGAAAATATAATTAACAGGAGTATAATAAGGTTGTCATGCATCTGAATACACTTTTGGACAGTCAATGTTTAAATTTAGGTCTACTATTTAAACTTTATGCAGTTTACTCATGTACCAAAATATAATCCGAAATCGACCATTTTAAGGTAGATGGGGAATCTATACATAGTCACAGGGATCACCAAACCTTTGGCGATTTTCGATCTCGTACGCGGATATTATTCCAATGCGGGTACGGTAGCAATCTGGATCGCCGTGGATCGCGAATTCGAATCGTTCCCAATCGTGTACCAATCATCGTTCCCAATCACACCGAATAGTACGATTAACAATTACAAATTCGGCGATCAAAACAATTAGTAAATCGGCGAGATAGATTTATTGACTCGAAACGCGCGTTTGTTGGCTTGCTTATAAAATTGTGTGTAAATGGGAGGTTTGAAGGTTTATTGTGTTTGGATGGGAAATGGGAAGTTTGAAGGTTTTTGTGTGTGAAAGGGTACTGATGTCAAGACTTGAAGGTTTTGTGACTATGGTACTGACTAATGACAAAGGGACTTTGAAGGTTTTGTGTTTCATTCTATATAACCTCATTAGTACCAATATATGATAAGGAATAGGAATCATATGAGTCCTTCTGAACTTTGCAATATTTTTTTCCTTCAATTTGTTTTCCTTTAAATTTTTGTTTTTCCTTCATCATTAAGTGTTAATGACTTAAATGTTTTATGTTTGTACGCTTATTAATATTTATATATCATTGATGTTTAATTATAAGTTTTGACTTGTAAATGTGTAAAAATTATATGAAACTTATAACCAACATTAGTATTGTGACGCCGTGACCAAAGTATTTGGTACACCGAACCGGAATATATGTAATTCGAACCAATAGAACCGAAATGAGCCTTACCTGGTCGTACCAGATTTTAAGAAATAGCGAACCGCGATCCCGTACGAGAGCGATCCCCGTTCCATGTGACTATGATTCTATGTACAACATATACTTAAGAATTTTATTGGGAAGGTATGTCAATTGCTCTAGTCGTGGTTTAATGCAAATCACATTGCGAGAATATGAAAGCAATCACATGTATCTGTTACAAGTTTCATATCTGGCATAGATTCGTAAAAGTCTAAAACAACAAACAAAAGAACAACAAGAAACAAAATAAATGTGAGGAACAAATTTGGGTGTATATTTTCAATGTTGCTTCTTTTATTTTTCAACTGGACATTCTTGTACAATAATGTATTGTAATATGGAGTAATGTATTACAATTCATTATTATGGGTCATATTGGAAAGTCATCATAAGTCCACAATAAAACCTACAACCCTTTTTCCCTCCCAAACTCCTCCTTCATCCTCTTTTGCTTCATATACCTCCTACCTCCCATTTAGTAGTTTAGCTAATCATTTTTTATTGATAATTTACAATTCAGTTTTGTTAATCTGTTTCTTAATGCTTGATTATGCCTACTTAGTTGTAAACCATTAATGGATCTTACGTGATCCTATAGTCATGTGGATCACAAGAACACCTATAAGTTACACTTTAAACGAGCTTGATGACTTTAAAAAAGCTAAAAAGAAAAGATCTGCCATACACAAGAATTAAATTGTATTAGCAGAACCCCCCCACCTAAAGCTGAAACCATAAACAGATATAAATTGATGAAAAGATAAACTTCGAAAATCTTGTGTTGCAGATCATTTTAGGGGTTGTAGGGTTGTAGGCATGGTATGAACATTAAAAACATAATTTCGCACATGGCCTCTCGATTATCATAGAAAAATCATATCGAATGTCGATTATATGGTTAATGATAACCGCATGTATAAACATAATACTCAAACACAATGAGACTACTGAAAACAAATTTAAATAACTCCTGTAAGAACATGAAGAGAACCAGTATTACCATTCATTGGCTTGTAATTAGCAATCAAAATAATAATATAGTAATGCTACAAACTATGAAGAAGAAGGTAATTTGGTAACCTGATACAGGCTCGAGAGTCGATTATCATAGCACATGGCTTAAAACGATTGAGAGTCGAGAGGTGTGACAGAATGGCTAGATATTAAGAGGGGAGGGAATCGTGGTGCCATCGGCTGGTGCCAAGCCATGGCGCCAAAATGGCCAACGGCGCACGACTCCATGGCTCGCGCCAAGGGTCTTCGCGCCGTGGCTAACAGCCCACGCCAAACTTAATTTTTTTTTTTTTTTTAAATCTATCCGTTAGGGGGAGCGGATATTCAAAAAAATACCCCCAAAATCACAATTTTACCCCTTTAAAAATCCTATAAATACCCCCTTTTTATTTCATACTTCACACACACTTTCAATACATCTTCTACTTCACATTTCTCTACTTCTCTATTTTTTTCACTCAAAAAAAAAATGAATCCGAATCCCAACCTACCAAATTGGATTCGGTGGTACTGCTTAACGATCCTATCCATACCAAATTCCTTGGGGTCGGGTCTTCGGGGAATGGCTCCTACATCAACCGCATTCAACCAAATGCCTTACTATCCCAATTACCAACCTCAATTTACTAACCAAGAAGAATTGTTGATGTTTCAACAATTTAAAATGCAACAAATGCACCAACAACAACCACAACAATTACCAAACCAAGATTGTCCACCAGACTTCTCCAACCACATTCCGAGCAACAAAAATAGCACCACTTTCGTTGTCGAAGATTAACGAAGTTGATGACACAATTTTACCCCTTTTTAAATTATCCTACTAAATACCCCCGTTTTTATTTCTTACTTCACACACACTTTTAATACATCTTCTAGATTCACATTTCGCTCTACTTCTCTATATTTTTTCACTTAAAAAATGGGAGATCTCAATCGCCAACCCCAAGCCTACCAAATTGGGATTTCAGGTTTGCATTTAACGATCAACCAAACAAATTCTGGGAGGTCGTCTTCTAGATCCGGGCTCCTCACTCAACCGGCTGTTCTAACCAAATGACCTTCTATCTCATCCAACATAGCAACCTCAAATTTTACTAAACAAGAAGAATTGTTGATGTTTAACAATTTAAAATGCAACAATGCAATCAACAACAACCACAACAATTACCAAACAATTCACCACTCTCCCAACCACATTTCAGAGCAACAATCGCTCCTTCCCTTTCACACATCTGAAGTCGAAGCTACCGAAGATGAAGAACAATTTTACCCCTTTAAAAATCCTATAAATACCCCCTTTTTATTTCATACTTCACACACACTTTCAATACATCTTCTACTTCACATTTCTCTACTTCTCTATTTTTTTCACTAAAAAAAATGAATCACAATCCCAACCCCAACCTACCAAATTGGATTTCCGGTATGCTTAACGACCCAACCAACCAAATTCCGGGGTCGTCTTCGAATCCGGGCTCCTCTACTCAACCGGCATTCAACCAAATGCCTTACTATCTCAATCCAAATTACCAACCTCAATGTTTAACCAAGGAAGATTTGTTGTGTTTCAACAATTGTAAAATGCACAATGCACCAAAACAACACAACAAATTACCAAACCAATTCACCTCTTCCCAACTACATTCCGGAGCAACAAATCGCACACTTTGAAGTCGAAGTTACCGAGACTGAAGACCAATTTTACCCCTTTAAAAATTCTATAAATACCTCCTTTTTATTTCATACTTCACACACACTTTCAATACTTCTTCTACTTTACATTTCTCTACTTCTCTATATTTTTCACTAAAAAAAAATGAAATCAACAATCCCAACCCAACCTACCAAAACTGGATTTCCGGTATGCTAACGATCCAACCAACCAAAAATTCCGGGGTCGTCTTCAGTAATCCGGGCTCCTTCAACTCAACCGGAATTCAATCCAAAATGCCTTACTTTCTCAATCCAAATTACCAACCTCATTTACTAACAAGAAGAATTGTTGATGTTTCAACAATTTTAAAATGCATAACAAATGCACAACAACAACCACAACCAATTACAAACCCCAATTCACCACTTCCCAACCACATTCCGAGCAACAATCGCACCACTTTGAAGTCGAAGATACCGAAGATGAAGACGAGCCGGTTCCGACCCCGACGTCGAAGCCTAGCCGCGGCGTCCGTTTGAAGTCGAAGGCAAAAAAAAAACAAAGAAAAAGAACCGCCACTTGAGAAACAAAAAAGAATTCGTAATGCGTGGACTCAAGATGAGGAGTTGCTTTTGGCGGAATGTTTCATTCAAGTTTCCGAGGATCCAAAAACCGGGTGTGATCAAAAGCGAGATACTTTTTGGTACAAAATCCAAAATGTGTACAATACGGAAGCGAAGAAAAAAGGCTTCACGGAGCGTACCAAGAACATGTTGACGGGTAAGTGGACTCCAATGAATACCTCGGTTCTCAAGTTTAATCAATTGGTGCAAGAAACCGCGGTTCATAGTGGGGAGAATGATGATGATCATATGTCGAGGGTGCACACGTTGTATGATGCAACCGTGGGGGGTGAGTTTAAGCACCGGAGTGCTTGGCTTTTTTTGAAAGGCAAACACAAGTGGACAAACCCCGATTCGACTTTGCAAAGAAGAAATCGTCTTTTGGGCACCGACGAGGAACCGGAGCATTTTGGAGATGATGATTTGCCTCGACCACCCGGTTTGCAACGACTTGCTAAAAGTCAACGTACGAGTTCTAACTCGACCGCTAGCTCCGGTTCAAACCCGGCCGCGTATCAAGAATTCATGGCGGAACAATACGAGTTAGACCGCAAAGCCAAAATGACCGTTCTCGAGAGAGAGAGTGAAGACCGAAGGCGGTTGATCCAATCTCAAAGGATTGCGGAGGACATGCGTGTGCTACAAATCGACACACGCGGGATGGATGCGGCCGACGCCGCTATCATCAACGCCCAAAAGGCAAGAATCCGAGCGGCATATCCACCTCCAAACTAGTCGGCGCCGCCAAATTTATGATTTTTAATTCTATGCATTTTCATTTTATGTCTTTTAATTTTATGTCTTTTAATTTATGTTTTTTTTATGTATTGTGTTTTTAATGTAATGTTTTTAATTTCAATGAATTTTATTTTTAGTTTTATAAATAAGTGTATTTTAAATAAATATGAAGAAAAAAAAATGCTATGGCACCAGAATTCTGATGCCAAACCACTCCCACTGAATTCTGGTGCCATGACATTTCTGGTGCCAAACTCCATTTTGCTGACGTGGCATCACTTTTGGAGTTTGGCACCAAAAGTTTGGCACCACGACTCCCTGTGCTCTGTGATGAGTATACAATATCGATCGGGATATTGACTCGGAAAGATATTTGTCTATACGTTATATAGTACATGTATTTTATGGCATATTTGAGTGTTTTTAGGCTTAAATAATTAAAACTCGGTAAAATAAATCAAATTTTCGATAATTTGTATAAAAAAAAGAATAATCTTGCTTAACCCGAAAACCCGGCCCGAAAAATCTAGCCCGAATTCCGGGCCTGAAAAATCAAAATTTCTAATAGTTTTACTAGTATTTGTGTACACCCTGTTTTGGATTCCTGGGTCCGCCACTGGTTCTTGGTGTAGTGTGCGTGTGGCTTTTAATATGTAAGAAAGAAAGGACACATTCTTTAGCTTGGCTTGGGGTCTGAAGTAGTGTTGATTGGTTTGTACTGTCCTGTTTATTGGATATGTACTGCTCGTATTTATAAGTAGAGAGGTTGGTGAGAATGGTGAGGAGTGAATGGTGTGGAAGCTTCCTTCCATTTCTGTAATCTTTATCTCTTCTAGATGATTAATATAAATTTTACATTTTCATAAATAAATAAAAGTTTACACAAAAGACCACGTCAATATTAAAAAAAATAAAAAAATTCTATAACATCGCTAGTAGAAAATGGTCGAGGTTACCCGTTGTGGCAAGAGTTCAAATACAATAACTTTTTAACGTAAAAAAGGTAAGACAACTTTACAATCGTAGGATGAAAGCATCAACGAGTAAGATTCTCAATGGCATTTTTGTAATTACCCAGTGGTGGCTCAAGGGTAAGGCAAGTAAAGCTAGGGCTTTAGGCCCCCAATTTTTTAAGGCCCCGAATTCTTTAGAACCTTGTATATATACTTAAAGTGAGTCACGTGCTTTTCTGCCGTCATAAAAATAGTCCGATTATTAAAGGCCCCAATTGACTGAGAAATGTTAAATGATCAAAATTTTAGGCTTCTTATGTTTTTACTTTTCATTTTTCAACCCTACATGTTGTAGAAATTTAAGCCCAAATACATCAAGTATATAATACACTCATTTTTGCTAGAAGAATAAGTAAAGGTTAAATTAAGCCCTATGATAACAAACATTAAACCATTTACATTAATGAGTCGACTTTTTTTTTCACACCCACAAAATATATTTTCAATCTCTAGATTTCTCTCATCTACTAGTGTATGACTCTTCAATCAAAAAATTGCTTTTAAGAATGCTTTATTTTCCACTAAAGAAATTGGTAAAAAAAATAAACGTAGAATGAAAAATGAAAGAAAAAACGAGTTAATTGTAAAAATAGAAAAATATGATGATGGTGATGATGATGATGGCATGAAGCTATAAAAACCGGTGAATAGGCTTTAGATAGTAAATTTGACCAATTTAGATTGTATAAATGTATCTTTAGTTTATCATTTAGCATTGAGAATTTGAAATCCCTAGATGATAAAAAGCTAAAAAAGTAGTTGTATGAACCTTAAATTTTTGTAACCCATATAATAAAAATCGTTTGGATATTAACGGTATATACTTATATATATGAAATTTGCTATATCGATTGATATACTTAGTCAAATTAAATCTAAGTTCTTACTATAATACTTATACGGCGTATAAAATAATGTTAACCATTTCGGTAACAGTTTCAAATTTCAAAACTAAAGCTAATTAAAGTTATTTACGATTGAAAGTGTCACTAAAAGATTAGATTTATTTGCTCATTTATTAATTAAAAATGAAATATTATAATATATTGATTTCGAGATACAAATCAATGATTTCACATAAAAAAGTTAAAAAGTAAATTTTATATATCGATTTTCGAAAATAACTTTGATAAAAAGCCCCGTTTTAAAGTTTCGCTTTAGGCCTCCGAGAAGGTTGAGCCGCCCCTGGTACGTTGCTTTTGTCTTCAACCGAACCAACAAAAACAAATCGTCCTTGTCTTTGTCGTCTATGGAAACCAAGAGAAAACCAAGGTACAACGAAGCTAAAAATGTGGATCTATGTCTTGCCTTGACTCAACCGGTGGACCACAATAAGCAAACAAAAAAAATAAGCTTGAAAATAAGCTCAATAATAAGCAACTTAATGACTGATTAAGCCACAAATAAACCTCGAATAATAAGCATCCAACATTTTTCTTAAGCTCAAAGTTAAGACAATCATGACCATTTTACAACAAAAAGACTCACGTTCCTGTTTGAACAATGAAGCAAAACAACAAGTCCAAGAAAAAGAATGAATTTAGAACAGTAGGCCCAAGTTAAAAGTGATGAAACTAATATATTGATGTAACCAAATAAGCCCTTGTTTTTTTTTGAGAAAAATGAAAAAAAATAAGCCGAATGATTTTTTCTTATAAATAAGTCGAACCAATAAGCTTAAGCTTTTTTTTTTGGTAAAGGGGAAATTACCCCGGTAAAATAACCAATAAGCTTAAGCTACCACAACAAAAACACTAAACCCAACCTTGGCTCTTGATACCACATGTTAGATGATATCATTTCATCACCATGAACACAAAGATAAGAAAAAGATTTTAGAGAGAGAAAGAACTAGAGAGAGAAA
>BQNB010086303.1:0-22114 GCA_026074375.1 Tanacetum coccineum | reverse complement strand
CTATGTGTTTGCTGTGTGTTTTTGACAAGTATTATGTGAGTTGTATGGATTTGTAAAATAGATGCACCTTTTTTTCGGATCGGGTAAAAAACCTGCTATAGGCTGTGTTTTACTTAGTTGGTATCGCTCACCTCGACAACCTCCACATGCGCACCTAGGGCTTGGATTAATGCAAAGACGTCGTTTTTGCTGCTGAATGAGTGTTTATATAATATAATGTTGCAGGCGATGATGATTATTTTCATTTTAGTACGCGTGGTTTACCGACCCCTGTATCTTGGCTGGGCATCACATCGGCCGTGTGATTGCAGCCACATTGGATGTTTGGTCCCGTCTATGTATTCATAAATCTGAGCCTCATTTGTTATTATTATACATATCCTCATTCACGGATCGATAGAACGCCACTCCCACTTCCATCGGTATTTTCAAGGCGTTTTACACCAACAACACACAAATGACGGTGACATGTTTAGGACCAAATTGTCGCACCGGTACCTCAACCAAATTAGTAAGCTGTTTTGTTCCCTTATTAGCTTAAGTTCATAAGCTATTGTTTATTAGCTCAAAAAAGAGCGAGCTTATCAGCCTTTTCGGTTTCAAATAATCCCAAAGGCCCTGAATATAAGCTATAAACAAGGCATCTGAATGTAATTGTTTTTGTTAGTGGCAATGCCTTATCGCGGTTAATCTAGATGTTTATAATGGTATTGGATCCCTTTAATTTATGTTTTCGTGTTTTAGTTTGTGCCTGATATTACAAGCAATCTGTGAGTTCGTTTTATTGTACATTGAGGTTTATATTTAAGAAAGTTCATTTTACGAGTCAAGTACAGTACAAAGATTAATTCCATCGCACAAGTTTATACAGATGTTTAAGATAACTAAAAAACACGTTAATCTAAAATATTATTTTGTAGGTTGGTGATCCAGTTAAAGACCATGACTGTTGGCACCAAGCAGATTCTTCGTAATGTGCTTGAAGGACGCAACAAGGCCCGAGAAGCTAAGACGGTAGTCTCAAACGGTGGGACTCCACCCAGCGTAGGCTGCACCAGATGATGCTAGAAGACGGTGACTTTGAAAGGAATGGTTGTTCAGTATGTTGTGATTCATGGGCACATAGATCCCTAAGGACCTGAAGCTTACCAGGTTCGTTAACTATTCACGGGATTTTTAGTATTTTTATTATCACTGCGTTCTGAAACGCTCATAATGTGCTTTTGTGTTTATAGGAATATTGTATCAGACATGTAGATTGATTCCATCGCAGAAAAGAAGATTGATTTCGTATTTATAGGAGTAATGTGCAGGTATAGAAACTATAGTCAGGTACGGTACAAAAGAAGATTGATTCCATCGCACAAGTTTATACAGATGTTTAAGATAACTAAAAAACGCACTAATCTAAAATATCTTTTTGTAGGTTGGTGATCCAGTTAAAGACCATGACTGTTGGCACCAAGCAGAGACGGTAGACTCAAACGGTGGGACTCACACCGGCGCAGGCTGCACCAGATGATACTGGAAGACCGTGACTTTGAAAGGAATAGTTGTTCAGTATATTGTGATTCATGGGCACGAAGATCCCTAAGGACCTGAAGCTTACCAGGTTCGTTAACTATTCACGGGGATTTTAGTATTTTTGTTATCAATGCGTTCTGAAACGCTCAAAATGTACTTTTGTGTTTATAGGAATATTGTATCAGACATGTAGATGATTCACATGTGATATCAGAACCCGAGAGGCAAACAATGGTCCAATGTATCGAAGCGGCCATAGAAAGAAGAGTATTTGAGGTAAGACAAACTGCAAGTAGATAACAGTGGGCAATGTTTTTTTCCAGTTCAGTTAGTAGCTCCATACTTCTTATTTCAGTCACATATAGTTAGACAAGCTTATGGATACTTTCTCACTACTTATTCATGTATCAATGCAAGCAATCCGAAACAGCCCTTAATGTGCATTTGCATAGTCCATGCTTTTTGTTTAACCAAATTAGTTGGTTGATCAAAGTTAGAGATACCATACCAAAGGAAATAACATATGGAGTAAGAAAACATGATAATCAATTTGGTAGTTTTGTAAGCATTCCCACACACTTTAATAGAGGGGAGTTTCTAATATTGTCTTTTCAGGTAGACTGTTTTGTATCAGCGGCTCCAAAAATGATTGATGCATTTATATGTTTCCCTTCTGCCATCTCTCTCCCTCTCTCTTTGTGTGTATGTATGTGTTTGTCATGAATGTATTTTGTCTCTGGATTTTGAAAAGAGTGAAAGAGTTATGTGCTATGTCGTGAGAAGCAATCACTAAGATTTCTCAAAGCAAAATTGCACTAATCTTTATTCAGTCTAACATCTAAAAACATGATATATGTAAACCAAATCTTTTGGCCTTAGATTAGTTTAGTAATTGAATCCCTTTCTTACTATGTGTGGTGGAATGATAGCCAATGCACTGAAAGTGCTTTTTATCTACAGTGAAATATCATTTTTCATAACGCTAACTATTACATGGAGAAAGCTCAGACTTAGAATTGCTATTATGAATCTAATCATCTAATGTTTATATAATCGTCCTTGCTAAACTGTATTGGTTTGATTTCTGTATATGCAATAATTACTTAATCATATATACCATATTTGTTAAGGTAAAGGCCTTAAAAAAATCTTTGCCTGCTGTTTCTGCAGAATGGTGAGAGGTCTGATGCTGGATATGTATGACTTTGAGAATGATATTTGGTTATGTCAACTCCTTTCATGGAAAATGCTTCAACTACACAGCATTTGTAAGTCTTCTTCGTATTGTACAATTGCATTTCTATGGCAATTCTGTTAGTTTATCCCGCTTCAGATTCTGAGAGTTGCATACATGATCTGTGATTTTTCCAACATTATTTAGTTACAAAAGTACATTAAGGGGAATCCTGATATGTGAAGTTATTCCATAATATATGTTGAACTCTTGCTGCTTGCCTTGAGGTTTCATGATTTAGAAGTGTTGGTCTACTGGCCATGACTTAATGATTTCCGTTTTAATTCTTAGTTCCATATCGGAGTTTACCATGAATTACCACACGAAATGATGATAATGTGTTGTTCTCAACTTAAAAAACCGTAAACTTTACGTGAACTCAAGAGGCTTTTAAAATGTCTTAAATAGTTAAATGGTATAAGGAGGAGGATTTGAGTTAAACCCAATGGTTGAATCTAGATAACGGGTCAAAATATGTTTGTTTTTAAAGATTGAAAGCCAGTGTGACCTGCCGGATGGCCAGTTCTGTAAA
The DNA here is from genome assembly GCA_026074375.1 of Tanacetum coccineum. Taxonomy (NCBI): domain Eukaryota; kingdom Viridiplantae; phylum Streptophyta; class Magnoliopsida; order Asterales; family Asteraceae; genus Tanacetum; species Tanacetum coccineum. Next base: position 18,824 of record BQNB010086303.1, on the reverse strand, counting down.
GCTTTAAAATAAGCCACACAAAGTGGGCTCTTTCTACTAACCGCACTGACTAACAACTACAAGAAATGTTGTTTTTTAGTTTATCTACTTATGTTTGTATTTCAGTTGTCACAGGAAGCTAATCCTCGGACAAGAAACATGCAATAATCTGGATAGAAGGACGTGGGAGGTCTGTGATTTGTGAGCCTGTGATCAAAGAAGCGGTTGTAAATAAGGTATAGTTTCGACAAGTACTATGTTATTATGAAAACTTTCTTTCCTTTGTGTATTCAGAGCATACATTACATCATGAGATAGAATGCTCAGTATTTGAATTTTTTTTGTTTGTTGCCAATTGAACACCGGATATTGGTTACTTATGTAATGTTTAAATTGCTTTTGAAAGGAAAAATAATGTATTTCGGCTGTCAAAGGGCGGAGTATATAGCACATGATAAGATTGAAAAGCTATATGACACTCTTGAGGCATGCAAAAAGAGGGTATAATGAGGTCTGAAGGAATTGTTTCCCTAAGGTCACAAAGGTGAGGAACATAAGGCTCTTCTTTTGGTTAATCTTTGAAAATTATAGGAGCAGTAATTGTGGCAAAAATTATGCAAATAAATAGATAGTTCTTTACAGCTCAATAAACCAGTCACCTTCATTATAGTATTTTTTTTTCAATGGCTAAAATGATGAAAATTTGCATTAATCATCTACTGATAATCATTAGGAAAATATAAAGATTAAAACCGAGTTTTCAACTCTTACATGCAGATATATTGGTCATTGCAGGTTGCCCTGCTATTGCTGCGTGCAGCTTGCCACTGCCAAACCGAAATATGCCCAAGAAAGAGAAGGCTCAGGTGCTCAATCTGCATGTTATAATTGCATCAAAGAGGCTTTTTGTTGGATTTTACATTGGTTTTTAAAATTGAGATGTTGATAGTATACATTTAAACAAGGAGTTGTATTACATAATTGACCTCACTTGATGTCATTTAAAATATATTTATTATATACAAACTTGCGTCGACTTCTCTACATGCTTTCGTATGTATATTAAGTTTACAATGACAAACATCCCGCGGCAACACGCGGGCTTAAATCCTCGATTAATTATACAAACCAAAAAGTGAATTTTCTCTTTTCATATGCATCATGCAACTATGCAAGATGCTCTAATAGTATTTGCATGCGTACTTATGCGAAAAGGTAACAAACGAAACAGGCAGCGGATCATACAAAAAGTACCACTTATTTAAAAAGGCTAAAATGCCATCTTTACCGTTCAATTTTCAATCACACTCTTTCCTCACACCCCCCTCCATACTAGTCAGAGCTGTCTTCGAGGGTGTGTGGGGTGGGCTATCGCATAAGGCTTTAAAATTTGTCCCGTTAACATTTATAAGCATGTGTACACGTATTTTTTTTCGATGAAAATAATGTTTAGATGAGAATATCTTAGTTGAGTAATATGTTAAATGTTTAGATAACTAATTAATATATAACACATTTGTGGACAAATCCACTGTCGTTTTGACAGTGGGCCACATTGCTACAGTATCGGACTCTTATTTTGGGCCAGCCCGATTTTGGGTTTTTTTTTAATTTGTATGCACAAAGTAGGAGGAAAAAAATATTATAAAAGTTTCGATTTATTCAGATAAAAAAAATACCCGCGGAAACATCTTCGATACCTAATAACTTTAAAATAATCGATATGGTCACAAACATACAACCCATTATATTAAAAAAAAACCCATATACAAAAAAAAACAACACTTTAAACATGAGGCCCAACACATAAGCCATATAAAAAAAATTATTACTAATATACACATTTGTCGACAAACTAGCCTAAAATTCGCATAAAATGTGGCCCAAAGTAAAAAAAAAAAAAAAACTAGCCCAAAATTAGCCTGAAATCTGGCCCAAAGTAAAAAAAATAAATACAAAACGGTCCCTCAACTTTTAACTATTTACGATTTTCTTACACAAAAAATCCCGTAAAAAAATTAACAAAAAAAACACGTCAAATTTTTATTGTTCACAACTTTTTTACATTCATCGGCCCAAATAAAAAGATATCGAACCGTCCCAAAAAAAGAAAATATTCGGGAAAAAATTAACCCGTCCCAACGCAAAAAAAATTCCCGAATCGTACAAAAAAAGGAAATATCCGGGAAAAAATTAGCCAAAAAAAAAACAACCCAAAAATAGCCTAAAATCTGGCCCAAAGTAAAAAAAATACAAAACAGACCCTCACCTTTTAACTATTTACGATTTTCTTACACAAAAATTCCCGTAAAAAAATTTACAAAACCGTCCCAAAAAAAAGAAAATATTCGGGAAAAAATTAGCCCGTCCCAACGCAATTTTTTTTCCCCGAATCATACAAAAAAAGAAAATATTAAAAATTAGCCCCGCCATAACGCATCGCCAAAAAAAAACCCCGAAACGTAAAAAAAATTTTGGGCCAGCCCGATTTTGGGTTTTTTTTTTTTTTTTTTTTTTTTTTTTTTTAAATTTGTATGCACAAAGTAAGAGGAAAAAAATATTACAAAAGTTCCGATTTATTCAGATAAAAAAAATATCCGCGGAAACATCTTCGATACCTAATAACTTTAAAATAATCGATATGGTCACAAACGTACAACCCATTATATTAAAAAAAACCCATATAGCAAAAAAAAACAACACTTTAAACATGAGGCCCAACACATAAGCCATATAAAAAAAATTATTACTAATATACACATTTGTCGACAAACTAGCCTAAAATTCGCATAAAATGTGGCCCAAAATCTGGCCCAAAAAAAAAGATATCGAACCGTCCCAAAAAAAGAAAATATTCGGGAAAAAATTAACCCGTCCCAACGCAAAAAAAATTTCCCGAATCGTACAAAAGAAGGAAATATCCGGGAAAAAATTAGCCAAAAATAGCCTAAAATCTGGCCCAAAGTAAAAAAAATACAAAACGGACCCTCACCTTTTAACTATTTACGATTTTCTTACACAAAAATTCCCGTAAAAAAATTTACAAAGCCGTCCCAAAAAAAGAAAATATTCGGGAAAAAATTAGCCCGTCCCAACGCAAATTTTTTTCCCCCGAATCATACAAAAAAAGAAAATATTAAAAATTAGCCCCGCCATAACGCATCGCCCAAAAAAACCCTCCAAAAACGTAAAAAACAAAATTATTCGAGAAAAAATTAGTCCCGCCGCAACGCGCGGGTTCTTTTGCTTGTTATATTACATAACTAGTCCCAAACAAAAATTCATATTAACATTAAATCCTATACAATATAAAATACTCTCACATTTATTAAAACACAAAATTAAGTCAAAGTTAAAAAACACACAGACAATCCTCATGATCATCTTCCCAACTCAAACCCTAAATAACAAATCCCAGGTTGATCATCTTTTTTCCTTAATCCGTAATTAACAAACCCTAAACCCTAAGTATTCATATCATCGTTCTCCCCCAATCGTCTTCCCCAAATCCATATCACCAAACAAACCCTAATTTCATAACCCATGATAAATTTAATCAACAAGGGTACAATGAACATTGATGACAAAGGTTTGTTATTTATTACTTTTTTGTATTTACATTATTATTATTATTATTATTATTATATATATGTGGGTTTGGTCTGTTAAGTAAAGAAAAAGTTAACTTGGTCTGTAATAGGATTCTAGTATAATTCTTAAATTTGTGTTCTAGTATAAAAAGTTAACCTTTGATGTTAGACATGTTGTTGGCTATAGCTAGTTTAAGTCTGTTTGAAGGGTTTTAAAAAAAATGGTTTTAAACTACCTCAATTAAGTCTCCCTGCCTATATGCCTTCTTGCTATCGGTTTCTTTGTTTTAAGATTTGGATATGATTCTTAGCCTTTAATTATGTTTTTCTTTTGTTCTAGGCTCTGCATATGATATAGTAGTCATATGATATAGTTACTGGATTGCTTTTTTAGGCTCTGATATAGTTACGAGATTGGTTTTTTAGGCTCTGCATCATGTTACCTAAGACAATGTTTGTTGTTGTGTAGATAAGGCGAACAAAGACATTCTTCCCAAGAAACCAGCACGGAATGACGACATGTATAATTGGGTTATTGCTAAGTATGGGAAATCAAGTGATAGTTGGACAGATTCTCAGTTTGAGAGAATAGCCGATGACGTTTATACAACATTCTTTGAAAAGGCATAACCTGAAAAAGCAGAGCCTGAAAACCCAGAGCCGGGCAAAAACAACAAATGTTGAGGCTCAACAAGGCAACTTCTATGTTTGGTTCAAGTTGGAATAACAAACTTATTTTGTTATGTGCAAACTATAGGGACTAGTTGTGTAAACTTCCCAAAGTAGTTTGCACTATGTCTAACGTTTGGTTTGTGTTTAGCTTGTTTCTATTCTTCAGGGGCTAAAGTGGTCTCTTGTAGCCTATATAAGCTCAACCCTAGCTCTGGATCTAACACGCTTTCTCCATCATTCTTTCATATTATCTAACTCTTGTTCTTATCATAAAGATCTGTTTCCTCCTTGTAATCGTGTGATTATAAGTTGTGTATGTGAGTTTTGTATTTTAGAGTAACACCCGTTTGGGGATTACTCAGTTTCTATTGTAATTGTATTGGGTAGCACTCGTTTGAGGACTATCCTTCTGATTCATTCTAATAAAATAAAAGGGGTGGTCGGGTATTTTTTTTATCTGAGTAAATCGGAACTTTTGTAATATTTTTTTTTTCCTCCTACTTTGTGCATACAAATTTAAAAAAAAACACAAAAAAAAAAAAAAAAAAAAAAAATCGGGCTGGCCCAAGCCAGCCGGCCCAAAAAGGTACTGTAGCAATCCACGGACAAAACGGCAGCGTTTTTGTCCGTGAATGTGTATACCAAGCAAAAGAACCCGCGCGTTGCGGCGGGGCTAATTTTTTCCCGAATAATTTTTTTTAACGTTTCGAGGGTTTTTTTTGGGCGATGCGTTATGGCGGGGCTAATTTTTAATATTTTCTTTTTTTGTATGATTCGGGGGAAAAAACTTTGCGTTGGGACGGGCTAATTTTTTCCCGAATATTTTCTTTTTTTGGGACGGTTTTGTAAATTTTTTTACGGGATTTTTTGTGTAAGAAAATCGTAAATAGTTAAAAGGTGAGGGTCCGTTTTCTATTTTTTTTTTTTTTACTTTGGGCCAGATTTTAGGCTATTTTTGGAAGAAAAAAAATTTGCTGGGGAATTTTTTTTATCGTGGGACGATAATTGTTTCCCGAATATTTCTTTGTTTGGGACGGTCGATATCTTTTTTTGGGGCCGATGAATGTAAAAAAGTTATGAAACAATAAAAACTGACGATTTTTTTTGTTAATTTTTTACGGGATTTTTTTTGTAAGAAAATCGTAAATAGTTAAAAGTTGAGGACGTTTTTTTTTTTTTACCTTTTGGGCCAGATTTAGGCCCACATTATTTGTCGACAAATGTGTATATTATGTAATAATTTTTTTAATATGGCTTAGTGTTGGGCCTCATGTTTAAAGTGTTTTTTTTTTGCTATATGGTTTTTTTTTAATATAATGGGTTGTACGTTTGTGACCATATCGTTGGGACGGGTTAATTGTTTCCCGAATATTTTCTTTTTTTGGGACGGTTCGATATCTTTTTTTTGGGCCGATGAATGTAAAAAAGTTGTGAACAATAAAAACTTGACGTGTTTTTTTTGTTAATTTTTTTACGGGATTTTTTTTGTAAGAAAATCGTAAATAGTTAAAAGTTGAGGGACCGTTTTTTTTTTTTTTACTTTGGGCCAGATTTTGGGCCACATTAGTTTGTCGACAAATGTGTATATTAGTAATAATTTTTTTTATATGGCTTATGTGTTGGGCCTCATGTTTAAAGTGTTGTATTTTTTTTGCTATATGGGTTTTTTTTTAATATAATGGGTTGTACCTTTGTGACCATATCGGTTATTTTAAAGTTATTAGGTATCGAAGATGTTTCCACGGGTATTTTTTTTTATCTGAATAAATCAAACTTTTGTAATGATTTTTTTTAACTCCATACTTTGTGCAAAAAATTAAAAAAAAAAAAAAAAAAAAAAAAAAAACCCAAAATTGGGCTGGCCCAAAATAGGGCAGCCCGTTACTGTAGCAGCAGTGTCAAAACGGCAGCGTTTCCTTCACCTATTGTGTATATTAGTAATTGTTCTTCAACTTCAAGTTGGGTAATATGTATATTTTCGGTTTTATTTCTATATTGAATGGTTGACGAGTTTACATGTTTTTTTTAACAGCAGCTTTATTAAACGACTAGCAAGGAGCTAGAATTAGACAATTACAAGATACGGGTTTTTGAGCCAATCGATCCATTTGAACGAGGCTTTACATCTAAACTTACACCAATAATAAGAATTAGAAACAATGTTATCAAAAATCCTCGCCTGTGAAGGAGTATCCTTCTCGAAAAGAATCTTGTTACGGAACATCCAAACCGACCACCATAAACAATAGAAGATGCCTTCGAACACCGCTTTGAGATTTGCCTGAAGCCTAAGAGATACCAACCAAGTGTACCATTCCTCATAAGAAGAAACATCAACGTAATCCACATTCCACCAAGACGATATTTTCCGAGCCAACTGTCTAACCAAATTACATTGGAAAAAAATATGACAAGAAGATTCCGCCCCACTGTTACAAATAGGGCAAACTATCGAGTCAATTTCAATACCGCGACGAGATATATTCATTCTAGTGGGCAGGCCATCCATTTTTATTTTCCAAGCCATGATGTTCACCTTAAGAGGCACAGATTTAACCCATCTCGTAGCCGAGTGAATAACAGGAAAACAATTAGCATCAATCACTTGCCGAATAGACTTCACCGAAAACTCCCCTGAATTTTCAAGCGACCAAACGTACCTGTCAACAGCAGATGAGAGGGTAATCGTGCTAACCAACCTGGAGAGATTGTCGAGTTGAAATTCTTCCACACCACTTCTCGGATTCCGACGAAAGGAGTTAACTAAACTGTAATCAATCAGTTTCGTGTGAATAGTTACATTCTGATGCCTCTCCAACGCGTACAGACGAGGGAATACATCTTTCAGAACGCCTTCATTATGCCATTTGTCTTTCCAAAAACTAGTATTGTCTCCATTTCCTATCTTGATCCGAATATAATCAAATATGTTGACACCTTGATTCTGTAACTTCTTCACTTCCTGCACAATAGAGGTCCACGTAGATCGAAAACCCCTTCTCACATCAGTGATCAAACCCCCCTCAGGACCATGAATGGCCTTAATCACTCTAGACCATAACAAAGATTTATGTGCAAAAAATCGCCAAACCCATTTGCACATTAAGCCTCTATTAAGCGCATAAAGACTGGAAACCCCCAAACCCCCTCTTTCTTTAGCTGTGAGAACCTTGTTCCAATTCACCCATGATGCTTTTTTACTTCTAGGATCGTGACCATGGAAAAAATGACTCCGAATGGATTCCAGCAAATGGAGAACACTCGAAGGGACTTTATATATAGACATATGGAAGATCGGCGTCGATCCTAACACCGATTTAAGAAGAGTAAATCGACCACCAATAGATAACGTTTTTAACTTCCAATTCGACAAACGGGACTTGATTTTAACAATGACCTCTTTCCAAGCGTGCACTCTAGACATATTTTCACCAACTTTCGTACCTAAATAAAGGAAAGGAGTATTGAGAACAAGGCACCCAAGTTTAGAAGCCGCACTCTTAATTCTGTCAGCGTCCACGTGAATACCCATAATCTTGCTTTTGCACAAATTTATCCGAAGACCAGAGACACGATAAAAGCATTCCATCACATGAACAAGGGTGTCAATATTAGAATCATTCCATTGCCCAAGAAATATTGCATCATCCGCATAGAATAGATGTGAAATATTTAGCGATGAGCTAAGCTTAATACCAGTAAACATGCCCACGTCCACCACACGTTGAAACGATATATGTAAGCTTTCCATTACAAGGATAAATAAAAAAGGGGATAGCGGATCACCTTGCTTTAGACCTTTGTAGAATTGGAATTCCTCCGTAGGACCCCATTGACAAGAATTGAGCCTTTAAACGAATTAAGGCAGTTTTGAATCCATCCTCTCCATTTGATACCAAAACCAAATTTTACCAATATATCATCCAAGAAATCTCACAACCCAGCGGTAAATAACATAAGTTATTTATATAATAGTATAATAGTTATGTATCTTTACATACTATTCGGGAGATGTAGTGGCACAGAGGACTTCTTGGCTAGAACAAGAAAAGTAGTTATGTATAAGGTGTCAACTTGTTTCATATATTCATAGGCTCTTGATACCAATCTATAACACCCCCATTTTTACAGATAGCAGCGGAAGCTAATCTGGGGTATTATTTCATAGTACAACAATCATAATCATAGAAAACGACTCGAAAGAGACGTTTTTAAAAGATAAGTTATCATTCATTTATTCATCATAGTTTTTACAAAAAGTGAGGTCCCAAATCTACATGAAAACATAAAGTTTGAATGATAACAGTTTAGCCATCTTCAAGTCTGTGCCACTCCGTGCCTTAAGTTGCTCAATTACCTGAGATAAGCATGCTTAAAAGTCAACATAAAGGTTGAGTGAAATTTATAGGTTTAAGTAAAGTAGTTTGAATACAAGTTCAATAGTGGTAACATTGTTTTATATAACACCCATGAGTTTGTAATAATTGCATGCATGAACAGTATCATGGAAAACAATATTATTTGCCCTAAAGCTCATGACAACGAAGCCTTATAAAGATTAATCACAAATATAAAGCCCCAACTGGTGTCTTTGCCAAACACCCATCCGCAAAGTTCTCAAATGTGAGCTATTGGTTTACCAGACAGTTATAGGTATACTGACGTGATTCAGTCCCAAAAATATATATTCATAGCATAATTTATCGCAACTTACCCAGACGAGTAATAACGGTTCAAAGTAGTGTGTCTTCTAATGGCAAAAGTAGGGACTTAGGCAATAATGTATCAGGATAGCATACAGAAAAATACATTGCAATCCCTGTTTAAAGCATGTATACCCCCACGCAAGTTTTATTGAAAACATTTAAAAGATTGAATGCGAGGCTATGAACTCACCTTAACCGTACAAGGAAATTTGATTGATGGCAAAAGTATATGAAGTAAAAGTAACGGCTTCGTCACACAACATGGGTAATATGTCAAGTCTTAGTTTGATTGGATATGTTTTATGTCATAATGAAATATCATTTTGATTGGATTTATTATGGAAATATCGTATCACTGTTCGGCTCATCATAATTCAGAGGTCATGTAATAAACGTTTGAGGAGCCAGGACACTTTAAATCGTAAATCCAGCAAACTCGTCAAAACGTATACCCAAATGAAAACCCCTTACATGAAGCTCCCTAGTAATGTGTTACATTATAGTTTTAAGTTTCTACAAAAGCTAGAATAATTTATATATATTTTTAAAATTAATATAAAAAAAATAATATTTTATAAGTTTGCAAATTTGGCAATATATTCTCCTGGTTTATAAACTTTTACAAGTTTAGTCCTTTATATATAAAGTATATATAATTTAAACCTTTAACTTTGAAACTTGGCAAAATAAGTCCTTATAGTTACAACTTTAAGAAAATGATATTTTCAGCCCCTTTAGTTATAAATTTCAGAAAGTTACGATATATACCCCTATGCATGAAAACTTTTGCAAAATAAGTCCAAAAAGCCATGCAAAGTTATTTTAAGATTCCAAATGATATTTGAAGGTTATAGCTTATTAGAATAAGCTAAAATAAGATGTTCTAACGTAACAAAAGTTTAGAAAAAGGATTCGTTAGCTAAAAAATCAAAACGGGGTCATTTAAGGGTTTTTAAATCAAAAACACATGGTTTGAGGATTCATAGCTTCAAACAAGAGTTTCATACATGATTCATAAGAGTATTATAAACATTATTGTACAAGAAATATAAGCTTATGGAACCAGAATCTTAAGCTTACTTGAGGCATAAAGATGGATCGAAATGGGGTTTTCGGTCGTACGCACTAGTATGACTCAAGGCTTCGTTTTCTGATTCTTGTGCTTCTATTCTGAGCATAGGGACTTCTATTGATCTTTCTATTGCTGCTATGGAAGGCTATAATTCCATTTGAGGGTATGAGATGAGATGTGTGGGATGAAATGAAAAGGGTGTATGTTTCGGCTATTTATAAGGGTAAAAACACTTGGTGGCCAAGTTTTCTTAGTATCTAAGGGCTTGATAAGTGTCTAAGCTAGATGAGGTGAGTATTAAGGGGCAAGATATGAATAGTCTTATAAGCGAGAAACTAGATATGAAGTGTTGGAGGGGTGTTTGTGGCCACGACAAGAAAAACAAAGACAAGGAGGTGATGAAGGTGCTTGTAAGCTACTTGGGTGGCTTCTTGGTGAGTCATAGAGGTGCTTGAGGTGCTTGGTTGCTAGCTTGGGTGTAAAAATAGGTAAAAATGGAAAGAAAATAGTGTCGGGTTGGTTTTTCTTTCGGGTTAGGGTTTAGGGTTTTAAAATGTAGATTAGGGTTTAAGGTTTTGTTTTATAATTTAGGGTTTTAAAACATGGATTAGGGTTAAGATTATGGATAGATTAGGGTTTAGGAGTCATGAATTAAGTAGTTGTACCTTGTGTTAAAGCGGTGTAAATTTTAAACATGGTTTAGGAGCTTAAATGACCTAGTTTGACTTTCTTGCATTATTGATTTATATATTGTGCTTTAGAAAGTTGTAACTTGATTCAGGAGGGTAAAGATATTCAAATCTGGTGCATTGATACTTGTACACATGCATTAAAGGCTTGTACTTCATTTATAGTATACATTACCATACAATAATTAGGTTTTTATGTAAACGTTAAATGTTTAATTGCTTGTATTTGAAATAACGTTTGAAAAGTACTGTTAAATGGATAATGTTACATAGTAAAAAATGATATTAGACATATAATTGACATATTATGATTTTTATTTGAAGAGTTTCGTGAGCTTTGTTTACTTTAGAGATGTCAAGTTACGTATTCATATGAGATAAAGCAAAAAAAATCCTATAAGAAGGTGATATATTATAATAGATGATATTACTTATGCACTAATTTAATAAATGGATATTACAGTGCATCTAATTTAATAGATGGATATTTACATTGATGAAAATTGCGGGTTGTTATATATTGCTAAAATATCAGAGTGATACTTAGGTATTCACAATGACGATGGAAATCCTTCCAGAGCCAACATCAAACAAGCTCTGCGGTAGGTGACTTATGAGATCCTGTATGGATCAAACTTGTGACACTGGATATCGATTCGGTCCAGACTATAAATTGACGGTTGACGAATTTTGAAATGCATAAAACTCTGGATGTGTCGCAAAATCACTTTAGCAAGTGACATGTCGATTGATTTCCAAATCAATTTTTGATTCAATAAGTGAGACTTTGTCTTACTGATTCATTCATACCGTGTTGTCTGCTTTGAGATGCTCCGATAATGAGAATGGCTAGTGAAGCTGCGAAACCCTATCAAGGAGATTCTTCGAAATTCTATCTGATCACGGGCAGTATTTATACTGATTAACGGGGAACCATGGTTATTGCAACCGTATTAGACGAAATGACAAAGACACTTTCATCCATATATGTTGTTTATCACTAACCCATTCATGCAGGTAATCCCGATGGTGGCAGCAGCTAGTCCAAGACAAGTCAGATTTATAGCCACATTCTCTTACTCGACCGACATATGTAAAGACATGAAAGCTCAAGTACATGTTTCAAGACTTCCGCTACTCTAATATACCATATTAACCCCTTCCTTGAAGTGACGAAGTGTTAAAGTTAAAGAACTTCAAGAAAGATGAAAATACAAGCTTTCAAGAACAAGAAAAGTATGAGCATGTCGGTCCGAAGGTCACAAGTACAAAAGAAGGCATAATATCACAAGATGAAGATACGAGATTATATTCGGTTGATGATCTCAAAGAAGCTCAAAATCACATACAAGTCAAGCTTAAAAGGAACAAGCTCAAGCCTAAATCCGGAAAGATCTTACGCATATCACAAGTAAAAAAAAAAAAAAAGAAAAGGATAAAGAATTCAAAGACCACAGCAAAAGACAGTAAGACATTTGTAGAATGTAGAGCTTAATATTTTTTAAATTAAAGTGACCTCCCTTAGGGGGAGATTGTTAGAGATCGAGAAAAGTCTCGGTCACTCATAGAATACGTAGCTCGTAGGTCTTAGACAATATTTGGAACCTTAGTAAGGTAGATGGGCCAAAGCCAATAGAAAGCCCATTGAGGCCTATATGAGCCGCATCATAATGATGTATAAATACCCTCTCCATAGCTTGGAGAGGGTGGTGTTTGGTTTCATTTCACACACACATCTAATCTAATATTGTCTCTTTCTTTCTCTCTCTAGAAACCTTCCTTCCATCCCTTTCTCTCTCTAGTTCTTGCATTCATTGAGTTATTGAGGAATTTGATATTAATACATTCTTCAAAAAGGAATTGAACGGATTTTATGAGTCGATCTAACCATTGTATATGATGCTCAGACAACCTCAGGCAGTGCAAAACCTAGAGGGAAATCCTGAGCTAACAAACTATATATCAGGCGCATCCGAAGTACCACTTGGTACACATGTAGATGTTCTTGCAACAAAAACTTTAATGCAGGAAATGTTCTCAGACGAGAATGCTCATCATTTATCATCTCCACCAGCAATTAAAACGTCCTATCCTAAGACAAATCCCCAACCAAACTCCCTACAAACCAAAGCAAAGAAGCTGATGCAAAAGGCGAAAAAGAATATGAGGAAGATTAACTTCAAGAAGGCAGTCGCACAGAAATTCAGAGAATATGATCAGAAGCTAAAAGCTCTTACAAATTTCAATGTTTCTAAAGCATTTGAAAAGGCAGTCCAAACAAAATTTCTTACAGAAATAAAAAAGCTTCTGCCTACTCAAATCCTAAATGCCATTGCAAATTATGTTAGGCCTCGCCTTAACACCTCTGTGCTCGAAGTTATGAAAACCAACCAAATCAATCTCTCACTTCTATCATCTACCTCCAATGATGATCTCTCAGATATAGATCTAAAGATAAAGTTGCTGAACAGAATTCACTCGAACAAGTCAAATGAGACTCATACCACACATCAGCAACTTTATGATACCCTTTATGAATCCATCACTCTTGATCAAGATGCACTCGATGCTCAAGATGCACAATCATCCTTTCACAAAAGGTCTTATGATAATCAGGATCCTCCTAATAATCGTGAGGGGGGAACAAGAAAAAACGAAGAAAGGATGTTGGTGAACCTTCTTCTAGATCATCAAGGCAGAATAGATCTCTCATGATTATAGTACAAGATGATACACCCGCCATGCAACCCCTGGACAAAGCAGATATTCTTATCTAAAAATATTCCAACCCAGAATGGTTTCCAAAGAAGTCGGGGTTAGCTAAAAGGAGAACGACATGGTTTGATTTATTCTTGAAATCAGACATTTATAAGAATGAGAATCATATTCTTGGACCATCAATTGTCACCATAGCAAAGAAGTTTAAAGAACTGATCTAGAAGGACGAGCTTACGATAGCAGATCTCAAAGGCGCAGGATTAGAACGGCTAAAGACAATGATGTGGAACTCGAATACCATGTTAATCAACTCAAAGCAACATATTATCAGAAGCTCAGTGGAATAGTAATGAAGGAGATGTCTCTAAACCTAGATCATTAGAACAACACATGTCGAAAAGTACAAAACCACATCCTTGCTTCTACAACAACGACTACTCTTACCTTGTGAATCTCAGCACAGAAGAGAAGTATACTACTTCTATCACTAATCATTATGCTGCGAGATACTACAAAGAAGGTATTGAGGATATGATCCCTGAAAGATGGAGCAAAGAAGTCCGTCGCTATCACTTTGAAGCTCTTAATGGTATACACCATTGGGAAGAGGACATAATTGATTTCTTCAAAGCAAAAAATGAGTGCCGTAACCGAAGGAAACGTCTATTCAGACTTAAGGATCAAATCAAATGTCAGTATTGTTACAAAGAAGAAATGGGGTTATGGTTTCTTAACATCAATTGTAGTCAGGAGATCCGATGATAAAGAGTATGAATTTAGCTATGCAGATCTACCTAGACTCAGTGTGAATGATGTTGAAGACGTGTACTTGCTCCAGGTTCAAGATAAGCTACACCATCTACCATTGGAATTTGTGAAAGACTTCAACAATGCTCTTCTCATGTATCGATTAGAAAAAAAAGAATGCTAAAAGAAAAGAGAAAGATGTAATCCGGACCAAAGAACAGGTAGAAGAATAATCAAACTAGGAGTGAAAAGCTATCAAAGAACTCTCAACCTCAGCAAACCCATAATGTTCTTCGAAGGAATCGACCAAAGGATACTATTCACGATGACGGAAACACATAAGGTGGCTGTGTATCTTAACCAATACAACATTAAATCCCTCATGAAACTAAGTGAAGTGAAGAAGTTCTGTGATGGTACACTTGTGAAGATTCAGGAAAATCTGATTGACATGTTGTCAAAGAACAAGCTGGGTAGTGGCAACAAAAGGTTGAAGGGAAGAGACTGGATCGACTATGATGTCAAGAGTTCAAAAGCTAAGCAGAATCAGATTGACGAGAATACACAAGCACAATAGCAGCATACAGAAGGCTTGAGGAGTAATTTGGAAGACGTCCACCAAGAATTTTAAACCCCCGAACCATTGAAGGCCTATTTAACGCCCCACATGGGAGAATGTTAGAAACACAAAAGATAGTTAATGTACAAGGCCATTTATCTAGTTTATAAAGTGTAGGGATTAACTAGTACAAATAGGGAAGGACTAGTAAGTAATATGTAATATTCCTTAATTGCTTCCTAGTTCCTCCTCCCTTACTATATAAGGAAGGCTAAGGAAGGGTTAATGGTTGGTGATTCTTCTCTTTCTAATCTAATATTTCTTTCTTTCTCTCATCCTTTCCTCCCACCAACACATCACCCTCTTCCACACCTCTATCTCTCTTATACTCTCTCATCTCTAAAACTTTCTAGTGTAGTATTTTGTATGATATTGTGACATTTATCAGGATATAACAGTATAAGGCACAAGCACCGGATATATAGAAACATGCCATCAATAATTTAAATGAAAGTAAATTGTACGACAATACCTTAGTTGTTTAGTTCCGGCAATAAAAATAACAAGTTTTTAAGCCGCTCATGGCTTCCCAAAAGTAGACTTCACAAAGTTTAAATTAAAAGTGTCTTGACGAGATGATGATGAGAACACAATGATATAACAATTACAAAGATGACATGCTAGGACTCCAAATGCATATGCCTTCATGAATGAGACTACGGACGATCACCTAAAATGCATGAGAAAACGTGTCAACTATGAAAATAGTTGGTAAGTACACAAGATATTATATACATATAAAAATATGTAAATAAGAGATGTTCACCGTCAAAAGAAAGTACGTACCACAAAACTATACATCAATTTACCGTGTTACGAGTCCCGTACGAGACTCGTAGCGTACAAATTAATATATGGTTTAATAAATAAAGTTTAGAATATATACGTGGTTGTAATTTAATTAAGTACGAAGAAATGTATGTCCAAAAGTTACTTAAACCCATTGATGTGCTGTCGTGTAGGTTATATTTATTGATTACCAAGTTTTAAATTTATATTTAGCCAACTTATCCTAAAACAGCACTTTAACGGGCAGTGTACCCAGTTCAGATGGAGTTTCATAGTAAGTAGGGTGTCGAACACTAAGAGCGAGAAAGTTAATCTTATATTCTATTAGTATTTTATTCTAATTAATTAGTCTAGATAATTCTAATTAACGTTAAACCTATGCTAAACCTAGTTCTAATGATAAAAGGAGGGGTTTTCAGCCTGAGAGACTGACACAGGTTTGTTGGTGACTTAAATCAATTCAATACACAATAATCACGCAAGAAGAAAATCAAAAGATAAAAGAGCGGTCAAGTCAAATGATAGAAAGTTGTATTAGCCAAATTAAATCCAATTAAATGCTGGTTTGTTTGTTTAGTGCAATAACTGCTTATCTCGATGTGGCATATCATTCTTAAGACTTGTAAGAGACACAAATGGCAAGTTTTTAAATCTTTTGTTCGAGTTGGGAACCAACAAGTTCACCGAAAGTTATTATGATAATACCTCAATTGAGAATATTATATTTTGGTATTTTTACCAATTTGTAAATTTTATTTCTTTTTTATGGACAATGTTTTTATATTTTTGGTTTTTTTTTTTTAATGATAATTATACTAATAAAAGAAAATGAAAAATATTTGTGTACTTTTTATATTTTTATAGAAAAAAAATATTCACAGATTCAAACACAAATTGTCAAACGTAACGATATTCTTTTTCACAGCCTCCCCGGCAGCGGCGCCAAAAATTGACTCGCGTATTCTTACTCCTTTTTATATATAAATAAATATAAACATATATAAATATATAACAAGGATCAGGATCCACAAAATCAATGAAACCGGAAGTAGTATAGAGTGTCTCCGGGTCGTTATGTCCCAACGAGGCTAGAATGGAAAATCGAATGACGAATTGATAATTGATGTTTGAATATGACAAGGATGTGATTGGGCACTAAACCTAATTAGCAAAAGCACACAAAGATAAGCAAGGAAAATAAGCTAGAATGAGCATAAAAGCTAGAAATGGTAAAAACACTTAAAACTTTTAAAACTAAGACACAAATAAGCTCAAATAAGCTTAAGACAAGACAAATAAGCTAGACTAACTCTAAATAAGCAAATTCAGCAAGCAATTAAGCTAAGCTAAGCAGGAGAAACTTAGCAGTACTAACAACAGTACCAACAGTTTTAACTAACAGTACTAACTTGGAGTTAGTACTGCTAGTCTAAAGTTAGTACTGCTAACTCTACTGAAATACAATGAAACAAGAAATAAGCAAATAAGCTAAAACAGATATTTAACTATCCCTAATAAGCACTCAGGTATAAGAATAAGCAACTAGAATAAACTAGAATGGCAAATAAGCTAAAAAGCTACAAACTGATAAACTCTTAGAATCACTATGAAAAGGGGACTAAACTTAAACAAGCTGTCGGTTCCCTAATTCACACAAACATGTATAGCTCTAAAGAGATCTAGAGAGAGAAAGTTAGAGAGAGAGAATAAAACAAGAATGAAACTTTCGAGGACGAAAGGATCTTCAAACCAAATCAACAAACACAAAACGTAGGAATCGTAAACACTAGTCCCCGGCAGCGGCGCCAAAAACTGATTCGTAGTTTTACACACGTAAAATATATATAAAATATAATACTTTTAAAAGAGAAATTAAGAAGATTACCAAGTTACCCTTGATAAAATTCACTCTCAAAAATATATATAATATAATATAAAATACGTATGTTTAACCGGGTAAGTATGATCACCCGGGTCGTTTCCCCAACGACTAGTGAAATTGAAACCACGTTTTAGGTTCGGATCCTGATTTGAATGAAACAAAGATATTTTGGATAAGCTATTACTACGAAATTAAGAAGCAACAAATAATGACAATTAAACAAGTAGACAAATTTTAAATCCCTAAAAATGTAAACTAAAATTTCACTAAATAAAGAAAAATTGCCGAAAATTATTAAAAATAAAAGCCCTAATTTTTATCTTTTTATAAAAGTTTAATTAAACTAATTAAAATCTAACCCTAATTATTAATCAAAATTAATTAAACTAATTAAGATAAAACTTAAGGACTAATTGTGCAAAAAGGAAAAGGACTAACGGGAGAACTAACAAACTAACGGAGGACCAACTTAGTAAAATTCTAAATTCGAAAGTTACACTATCTACCCTGAGAATCTACCCCGATAACAAGCTAAGGCCCGAATTAAGGTGAAATTTGAAAAGTGCTTATTATGAAAAACTCAAAGAAGCAAAGTTGTAAAGGAATCTAGTGGGAACAAAATTAATAAAAGCTACTAGGACTGAAAATCTCAAATAAGCTCAATAAGAGCTTATTTCTAAACTGATTACAGAAAGTGAGGTTTTGAGCTTATTTTCACTTAAACAGCCATAAAATACTCAAATTAAGCTTAATTCTAAAAAGGAAAAGTGATCTAGAAAGCTTATGATGTGCTTAATCTAGAAATGCAAAGAAATTAAAGCTTAAACTACTTTTATACTACTGAAATTGATCATGAAATAAGCAAACTCAGGAAATAAGCAAAGTAACACAAAATCAAGATCCAAGCACGATAAAAACTTTATTAAGCTAAATTAGACTCTAAAACTTTGAGGACTTATTAAACTACTTATAAGCTATCTAATTAAGCTGTAAAATCTAAACTTAAAAGCTGAATTAACAAATTTAAATCCTAAAGATTCTAAGTACTGTTTTTGGAGTTTTCAGGTTTTTTATGACTTTTGACAGCTAAATTTAACTAGGAAAATAAGCGAGAAATTGCAAATTAAGACTTAAAATCTATTAAGCTATATTAAAAACTCAAGTCCTACTGAATTTGATAAGCTAAATCCTAAATTACTATTCTAAATTAGACTAAGAACACAGCAGTACTAACTGAGGTTAGTACTGCTAGTGTAAAAATTTTAACAGTACTTTCAAGTGAAGGTACTGCTGATGTAATTGACTTTTAAGAACAGAATTATGCTATGAAATAAGCTAGAAAATGAAAGATGAAACTAAAT